>NW_021011707.1:0-33553 GCF_003987935.1 Bombyx mandarina | reverse complement strand
CTACTGACACAATTGATAACATGCATCCAGCGCAACCAGTTTTGCTGTCCACAGCTATTGTAGAAATACGTAGCCAGTCGGGTGTTTACCATCAAGCGCGCGCTCTACTCGATAGTGGCAGCGAACGTTCATTCATCACACAAACACTTTGTGACAAATTAAATCCACCAATAATACAGTCCACTCAAGAAATTCACGGCGTAGGTAATACAATAACACAGTGTTCGCAATCCTGTGATATTGAGATCAAATCACGCACTAGTAGTTATACTGCACGCGTTCAGTGTTTAATTCTACCACAAATAACATCAAACTTACCTATGAAGACATATAACGTTAATTTGTTTACCATACCGGATAACATTGTACTTGCAGATCCAACGTTTTATGATAGTCAGCCGATTGACTTATTAATAGGCGCGGATTTGTTTTGGGAATTAGTTAGAGAAGGTAAAATACGACTTAAAATTGGCCCCTATCTCCAAAATACGCATCTTGGTTGGATAATCTCGGGCTCATTTCAATCTATTACACGCAAACAAAGACATGTTAGCTGTAACTTTACGCAAACCGTTGACAGTGACACATGCTCATTAGATCAATTATTACGAAGTTTTTGGGAAATCGAAGAATTACCAATTAATTTTCCTAAGTTAAGCTACGAGGATCGCGCCTGTGAGGAGCACTTTATTAAAACAACCTCACGGACGGCCGACGGGCGGTTTAAGGTTCGATTTCCGTTTAAGCACTCTCCGAAGATACTAGGTGACACGCGCACACAAGCTGAACGTCGCTTTTATGCCTTAGAAAAAAGGTTACAACGCAATCCTACTTACAAACAAATGTATATCGACTTTATACACGAATGCATTAACTTAGGCCACATGAGTCTTGTACATAGTTATCAAACACCGCATTACTTTTTACCTCATCACGGTGTGTTTAAAACAATTAGCGCATGAGTGTGAGGTTCCGTAAGTGAAAGAAACTTAATGATAAGCATTATTTTATCGGGCGCATCACAAATTTATGACCCCTTAGGTTTAATTTAGTCCAGTTATTACTTTCGCTAAAATATTATTACAAAAATGTTGGCTGTTGAAACTTAATTGGCATGAACCGGTTCCTTGTGACGTCGCGCAAGTATGGGATCGATTTTATTCTTGTCTATCATTGTTAAATAACATACACATATCGCGCTATGTTATGTGTAAGTAAGCCAAGTAAGCAGCAACGCATGAGTGTTAGGTTTCCAGAAGCTAATGCTCAGTTATTAAAATTGAATTTATTTATTGATAATAATCTTTTAATACGCGTCGGTGGACGTATTCAGAATTCAATCGATTTTAGTTACGATAAACGTCATCCTATTTTGTTACATTCTAAACATAATTTTACAGTTTTATTGTTTAAATACGAACACACTCGAATGATGCATGCTGCGCCGCAACTTCTTTTGTATACGTTACGAGAGTCATGGTAGCCTATTGGAGGTCGTAATCTTGCCAAGAAGGTGGTACATAGTTGTATGAAGTGTGCCCGATTGCGCGCAGTAACTGTTAATCCCATAATGGGGAATCTGCCTCGAGAACGACTACAGCCAGGTTTTCCCTTCTTACGCTGTGGAGTGGATTATGCAGGACCAGTGTTCATTTTAAATCGTAGGGGCAGGGGAGCAAGATTACAAAAATCGTATTTAAGTTTATTTATATGTTTTGCTTCACGCGTTGTACATCTCGAGCTTGTGACCGACCTTTCATCAGATGCTTATTTGTTGGCACTGAAGATGTTCATTTCACGTCGAGGAAAAGCTATTGAAATATACTCCGATAACGGGCGCAATGAATGAATTCGCAAAGTTTTTAAATTGATGTTCAGATGACATTAAGGTATACGCGATTTCTCAAAATATACATTTTAGATTGATACCGTGTTATGCTAGTCATTTTGGGGGCTTGTGGGAGGCTGGTGTTAGAAGCTATAAGTATCATTTGCGGCATGTGGTTGGCAACGCACACCTTACATTTGAAGAAATGAGCACAGTACTATCGCAGGTTGAAGCTGTCCTCAACTCCCGACCTTTAAACCCTATGTCCTCAGATCCACAGGATTTTCTTCCACTTACCCCAGCTCATTTTTTGGTTGGCCGTCCGCTAACTGCACCTGTACCTGATGACCTTCACGATGTTCCGGCTAGTCGACTTACCAGATACCAGAGAGTTGAACAGATCCNCACGATGTTCCGGCTAGTCGACTTACCAGATACCAGAGAGTTGAACAGATCCGCCAGCACTTCTGGAGCCGCTGGGCTAAAGAATACGTGTCAGAGATGCAAACCAGGAGCAAATGGTACCAACATAAGGGTGAGCTCAAGGAAAACATGTTGGTTCTTATAAAAGATGACAACTTACCGCCATTGAAATGGAGCTTGGGACGAATTATAAAAACATATCCAGGCAAAGACAGCTTGTCACGTGTGGCTGATATTCGCAAAGCGGATGGGATTGTGAGACGGGCATTCTCCAAAATCTGTCCCCTTCCCTTACATGAAGACTGATTACGCACGATAGCAGCTGCTGGGTTCCTGAATGATCATCGCCAATTGTTGGAACCTGGTGCTTCCAAGGCCGGGAGCATGTTAACGAATCAACGTCACGTGATACATTGATGGCTGTGATTGGCCAACGATGACGTCATATCGCACAAACCAATCACAAAACAGGAAACGCAACAGTGGCTCCAATTGTCAAAATTTAAAATTATTATAACACGAAGAAAAAAGATGGACGCGCATTTCAATTTCGTATTTGTAAAATAATTAAAAACAATATAATGAGTATTTGAAGAAGTAAACGCATTTATTCATTTTCTTGGCCACCTCAAGATACATCTAAGAAATAGACGCAACATATTTCATTAGAAAAATTGGTACCCGCCTGCGGGATCGGAACACCGGTGCATCGCTACATACGAATGCACCGGACGTCTTATCCTTTAGGCCACGACGACTTAATTATACGATTTACAAAGTAAGAACAATTGGATTTCACTGTATTGCATTTACTACGAAATAAAGTTCACTTATACTTTAGCCTCAGCAACACGTGCTGTTTATGCAATTTAATTGTAGCTTATGTGAAATGGGAGTAAGGGGAGAACGGAGCATAACATCTTTTCCGGCCCAACTGTCATCCTCACCTGCTCACGCTAGTGGT
Source organism: Bombyx mandarina (assembly GCF_003987935.1). The sequence continues at coordinate 30,338 of NW_021011707.1, read as the reverse complement.
TCTTTCAGAATAGCTAGCGGCGGCGACCCAAAGGTCACCGCGGTGCTCCCTGCCAGACAACGGACGAGGCAATGGCGACCGAGCAATGGCGGTATAACCATACGTACCTAACCGGTAAACCGATTAGATGAGGCTTCAGCAACCTAGGAGCCCAAATAGCCCCTAAAAAGCCTGGTGCAGAAGGCAAGGGGAAACCACTGCACTATTTTCCCAAGAAAACCACATGAATAGATTACTTAATGAGAGTGCTATGTCATGCAATCCGACTGACCCCCGGCGCCATAGTGATCCCGGGTCACATGGTGGGAAGTATGTTACCGGCCACTGTACTGTAGACCACCAGGTAGGCAGTGGAAACTATGCAACTGGTGATGGTACTGGTAAAAGTAAAACCCAACTGAGAAAATATTTGCGTATGGGAATGTGAGAGGAATGTTGAAACAGGGTAAGCAAGAAGTCATCGAGAGGGAGATGTTAAGGTGCAAAATCGACATATTGGAGCTAAGTGAAGTTCATAGAAGAGGCAGCGGTCATATAAAAACTGCTAACGGGAACATCTTGTACTTTTCGGGATCTGAAAATCATAGTGGTAATGGAGTTGCAATACTTCTACCACAGAAACTTGAAAACAGCGTGTTAGGATACAAAACACCAAGTGATCGTATTATTGCTGTTAAACTTGATGCGCGCCCCGTATCTATCAACATTGTCCAGGTGTATGCATCAACCTCCCAATCTGAAGAAATTATATCTGACCAATTCTATTTTGAATTGGACGACTTGTTGCGTACTATTCCATCTAAGGAGGTAACTGTTGTGTACGGCGATTGGAACGCTAAGGTTGGTACCACTAGAGGTGATGTATTACTCGGAGCAACAGTCGGAAACTTTGGACTTGGTGTGAGGAATGACAGAGGTGAAAAATTTCTTCAATTCTGCGTAGAAAATCAACTGGTCATCATGAACACCTGGGTTGAACACCACCCGAGAAGGTTATATACTTGGATATCGCCATGTGGACATCGGAACCAGATTGATTATATTACCATCAAGTCTAGGTGGCGATCTTCCGTGTTGAATACTAAAACACTTCTTGGTGCCGACTGCGGAAGTGACCACCAATAGGTGGTGGCAGACTTCAGACTTTGTTTAAAAATCATCAAGCCAAATTTTCCAATCAATATAGAACTGAATAAGCCAGCGCTGGACCATTTTCATAAAACTGTAGACATGAATATACGATCAATGCTTTGGGATCAATGTGGTTCAAGTGAAGCGAACTGGAACAATCTGAAAAAGGTTGTACTGGATACGGCTAAACAAAGCAGAGATCTACACAAAGCAGTTCCTAAACATGAAAAATGGATTAGCAAGGAGTCATGGATGTTGATAGAGGAAAGGAAAAGACTAAAAGAACAAGGCATTGTAAACAATAGTCAAAAGGAGCGCTACAATCAATTGCATGCAGAGATTCAAATGTCTACTCGGAGAGACAGAGATGAGCACATGAACAATATATGTGAAGAAATTGAGGGACATGCTGATAAAGTGCAGACTAAGGACCTTTTCCTGAAAGTGAAGCAGCTAACAGGTGTCTTCAAGCCGAATAAATGGGTTATCGAAGATAGTAGAGGTAACACCTTGACAGAAATGGAACATGTTTTGGAGAGGTGGAGAAACTACTGTTATGACCTATATCGCGATGAAGACAATTTATGCACCGTCAAAAGATGGGATGACCACCTGGAAGAGCCTCCTATACTACTTTCTGAGGTTGAATATGCAATACAAAAACTTAAGCACAAGGTGGTTGGTCCGGATGGCGTGTCGGCAGCGATGCTTCAAAGTCTCGGTTCAGAAGGGATAAACATTATCCATCAGATATGTACCAAGATCTGGAAAACAGGCCAATGGCCCAGTGATTGGACAAAATCTGCAATAGTACCACTTCATAAGAAAGGCTCCACAGCGAAGTGTGAGAACTACCGAACTCTGTCGCTCATGTCCCACGCGAGTAAAATACTCCTTCGCATAATAAACAGCAGACTATCAGCTTTCATAGACCACCAGATACCAAGAGAACAGGCTGGTTTTGTAGCTGGAAAAGGAACTCGCAAGCAAATTTTGAACGTCCGAGTGCTCATTGAGAAATTTCGCGAGTTTAACAAGTCTCTGGTGCTATGCTTTATAGATTATGCGAAGGCGTTTGACTGTGTTCAGTGGAGTAGCATGTTTGATGTGTTGATTGATATGGGCGTTCCTTCTCATCTCACACTACTGATACGGAATCTGTACCTTGATGGCTCTTGCTTCGTGAAACTAGATAATCGAAGATCTAAACCCTTCCATACAGAACGTGGAGTGCGTCAGGGCTGCATTCTGTCACCCAAATTATTTAATATCTACGGCGAATATATAATAAGAAGAGCACTTGAAAGCTGGAACGGCGGTATTTCCGTGGGCGGTGAACACTCACAAACCTGAGATACGCTGACAACAGTACCATGCTTGCATCAGATGAGGAGGAAATGGCAATTCTGCTGAACCGTGTGGAAGAAGAAAGTGCTAAACTCGGTCTTAAAATCAACCACTCCAAGACCAAAATATTGATAATAGATAGAGCGCAACTTCTGATGCACTCAGTGGCTACGAGAAAGTAGGAGAATTCATATATCTTGGGTCGCAAATAACATCCGAGGGTGGCTGCATGGGGGAGATACGCCGAAGATCCGGAATGGCTAAAAGTGCGATGGCCAATCTCAGGAAGATATGGAAAAATCGTAGCATCCGATATAAAACCAAAGTGCGCTTGGTGCGGGCACTGATCTTTCCCATATTCCTCTACGGGGCGGAAACATGGTGCATAAAAAGCCGGGATATCAAAAAGATCGATGCCTTTGAAATGTGGGTGTGGCGGAGGATGCTGCGAATACCGTGGACTGCCATGCGAACAAACGAGTCCATTCTAAGGCAGCTAGACATCCGAAAAAGGCTCTCTTCCATCTGCCGGGAACGTGTTATGAGCTTCTTCGAACACATCATGCGATCTCCCAGACATGAATTAGAGAAGCTCATAATTACGGGTCGAATAGAAGGCAAGCGCGCCGTGGGCAGAACACCAGCCAGATGGTCAGATCTAGCAAGAGAAGCACTCGGTGGTAGTCTGTACCATACAGTCCATGCCACCCATGATCGGGCACATTGGAAGTACGTCGCATGTGGTCGCGATCCTCAGTAGTGAGGGAACGATATAGAAGAGATGTGAAACGGAATTTTTAACATAGCGCCATCTATGAGATATATGAGATATGATTCTATATAATGTCCGACAGTATTACAATTGTGTGTAAAAGCCGATTTAAGGCACCATCTGTTTTAGACTTATGAAATTTACAATTAATAACAATAATCAACATATGAAATTATTTTATTGTTAATTAATAAGTATTGCGACCATTAATCGAAAAAAAAAACATCCTATGGCCTAAGTTGGAACAAGCACTTCCTGATTTCTGTAGCCTCATGGTTCTACCTTCTGGCAAAGTCTGTTGAAAAAGTACAGTTTCCATCGCTTTGCATTAGATGAAGTCCACAAGCGCATCGCAACCATCGCGCGCTGTCACTGTCACGCCAGATGTCACCAGCCGACCACTCGTCGCCACTCACTACTTACTGTCTATCGGTTGAAGCATTCAAACTTGAAATGTACAGTATTTTCTTCCGACGCGCAGTGACTATATCAATGGAAACTTTCTGTTACAATATTTTCTTAAATAATATGATTGTGCTATTACGCACATTTCTTAGGAGATATTTGATTTTTTTTATATTAAGTACATTTGTTATGTAAATAAATATTTAAAGTTGTTAATAATCCATAAATAATAACAATAACACAGATCATTGTTAAGCGCCCTGCGAGCACTGACGACCCCTTGGACTGTTTAACATTTCGTCGCCACGCCGACACTGGCCCACACTGGACGACAGACTCATCAACAGTCCAGTTTCAAGAACGACATGTCGCAGCGCTCAGGAAGCACCGCCGCGCCGTGGAGGGGGACATCATCCTGAGCCTTAAGCGTGTGTGTAATGTTCAAACATTGACGAATAGCACTTTATTTGTCCGTGACCAAGAAAATTGTGGAGTATTCGTCGAGAAAGGCGGAAAGAATTAAATAAAACAGTTTAAGTCGTGTTTGCAACTCACGGAGACCGGAGAAAATACTATAATATGCGAATGTTCACTCTTGATCCAAGACTTTGTGTCGGTAAGTAAGATGCACACACTAAGTCCCAAATAAAACAAAGCTTTAGTTCTCAACTTAAAAAAAGCAAACCTATCAATTGAACCACGGAATAGATAAATAAGGTTGGAATGGTAATGTGGGCGGGGCAAGCGTGCCACAGTTATGTTTGTACAAACATAACTCGACCGATTCTTTCATTCACCGCGTTTAGTGCGCTTCGTACTACTTTAGCGAACAGATCTCCGCTTTATAGTGCCGTGTTGTGCAATTATAACTTGTAAAACAAAAAATCAGACCTCAAGTATAGAGCGAGGAGGTATATCTTTCGATCGGTCAGTCGAAATTACCATTTAATTACAATATTATTTGTCTAAAACATAAAAATATACTGAGCATTATGAAATTCCAAACATTAACAATATTATTGCAGCAAGTTATAAATAGCATACATTGCGCGATGTGTACTCGCCCAATGAACGCAATGACCAAGTCAGCTTCCAATGTACTACATGCATTGCGTTCTCTACACTTCAANCAGAGATTGGAAAAAAGTTAGTTAATTAACAATGGTGTAAATTTTTGAAAAATCGATATAAAAATTTTTTTTCACCGAGGTTTTTTTCGTTCAAGTGTTTAGATTACACCATAATTTATTCAAATTTTTAAATTGTTATTTAATACTATAAAAAAAATATTTTAGGTGATATACCGGCTTTTTAGACGGCGCGCCTATGCCGTAACGACATCGCGGAGCGCTATTTTCAGCGTTAAAAAAAAATTTATAAATAATAGAGATAGAATTCCGGGAGCTGGGATTTTTTTATTGGAAATTTCCTCCTCTTTCAGGATCTTTTTTCAAAATTCCTTAAATATAATTTTTTTAGAAATTATTAAGGAAAAACCAAATTCCTTTTTTTTTAAATCTTATTTTGCTTAGAGCAATCGCAATTTTTTATGTGCTAATAAGCCCTTAAAAAACATTTTTGTAGACATCATTCCGCATCCAATGAGCTATCGTACATATTTTTAGGAGCTTTATGTCTATTTAACACGTTTTTGAACTTGTTGACTAGACTATCTATCGGTAGAAGCATTCAAACGTGAAATGTACAGTATTTCCTTCCGACGCGCAGTGACTATATCAATGGAAACTTTCTGTTACAATATTTTCTTAAATAATATGATTGTGCTATTACGCACATTTCTTAGGAGATATTTGATTTTTTTATATTAAGTACATTTGTTATGTAAATAAATATTTAAAGTTGTTAATAATCCATAAATAATAACAATGACACAGATCATTGTTAAGCGCCCTGCGAGCACTGACGACCCCTTGGACTGCTTAACATTTCGTCGCCACGCCGACACTGGCCCACACTGGCCCACACTGGCCGACAGATTCATCAACAGTCCAGTTTCAAGAACGACATGTCGCAGCGCTCAGGAAGCACCGCCGCGCCGTGGAGGGGGACATCATCCTGAGCCTTATGCGTGTGTGTAATGTTCAAACATTGACGAATAGCACTTTATTTGTCCGTGACCAAGAAAATTGTGGAGTATTCGTCGAGAAAGGCGGAAAGAATTAAATAAAACAGTTTAAGTCGTGTTTGCAACTCATGGAGACCGGAGAAAATACTATAATATGCAAATGTTCACTCTTGATCCAAGACTTTGTGTCGGTAAGTAAGATGCACACACTAAGTCCCAAATAAAACAAAGCTTTAGTTCTCAACTTAAAAAAAGCAAACCTATCAATTGAACATATTGTAGGTATCTTCAAGTAAAGTTCGCATAAGCGGCCGGCGTATAAGGCGTCCACCATTTCATTATTTATCCCCTCACCAAAGTGAACGTACAATGAAAGCGTTGTGAGGTCACACCGTGCCAAGAGATCGTGAGACTGCAGCGGCCGCCGTCCGCACCTCCGCACCTCACCAGCTCCTTGTCAGTTCTCATCATCCCTGACACACAGACGCACGGACACATTTATTTGCAGAAATGTTGCACGAAATCTTGTGACAGCAGGATGAAATATTTTCGGTGCATGGTAATATTTGCTTCGTTCATTGTACGTGCGGCGAGTTTATCCTGTTTAAACGTGTGTTATGGAATATAAATTTACATGTACGTGGTGCGAATAGAGATATCGCTAGGTATTCGGTATGTATGTATGTATGTATATACAGATGGATATGAGTGAACGTGTGCGATGCTCGTGACCTGATAGATAAGGCGGCCTACTTCACTTTGTCGTTATATCGTGAATCTATTCACAACCAGCTAAGAGTTACTATATACCAGGCCAAATGATCTAACTGGGCGCGTGTCTGATTGTACTAGTAACGGGGGCCACGGGAACGACTCTGGTCTTCTCGAGATACTACTGCAGGTTTTCGACCAACTTAATATCGGAACTTATTATCACTTAATGACAGAAACGAGGAAAGCTAGATATGATAAATATAGTAAGACTACTACTACAGAAGTATCTTCCAAGCCGAGTGGTTACCGAAGAAGAACACGACGAAAGCTCTCCAGTATAACTACAAAGCCATAAAACCACCAAAAGGAACAAACGTTATAAGAGCTATATAAAAGTTCTATGAAAGAGGGCGCACATGATAGAGCATAAAAACCTGGACACGCACTACGGACGAACGTGATGGTTCTTGGTACTGTGGACGAACGCTGCTCCGGTAGCGGGCGGAGCAGATGACTGGATCATCTCAAGCGGTTCCTCAGAACATCCTTCGTGGGACATACGATATACATATAACACAGAGAGAACAGATAACTCTGCCACTGAAGTCACCAAATTGTGCTGTGACATCCAGGGCGAGAGAGTGACATAGCAGCAAGGATAAGACAATGACCAGACGATTCCAATGGAGTGTAGTTCACGACACAAAATCTGCCAAGGCGCAGTCGTAAGCAACCCGACTCGGAAGGCTAGTGGTCCTGGATCCACCCACTAGGAGTACTACCTTGGCAGGTAGGTGCTGCCCAAGGAAGGAAGGTCCGTCCCTCTTTTTTTTTAATTACCTATGGTAGGTAATCGGTTTATTTGATGTCGTGGGTATTGTGACTCAATTTAAGACGAGTGTTGAATTCAAGCCCTGTCACGGAATCGTCGTTGTAATATACGTGCGACGGTAACCACTCACCATGAGGTGGGCCGTATGCTCGTCTACCTACAAGGGCAATAAAAAAAAAAGTTTTACGACCGATGTTTTCTAAAGTTGACATTAAATTATTATAAGGTACAGCGTTATCGGTTTAACAAATAAGTTCTCGAAATAACTTTTTATTGACTTTCTAAAGTAACAGAATGCCATCTAACAGGATCTAAATGTAGATATGATGTTACTACTACAGCTGCCAATGTTCATTTGATTTTGTTTACTCTGTTGTCCAGGTACATTCGGATACAGCTCTGAACATAAGAACCTACATCGACATTTAAAAGACGTTAATTATAAATGTGTTAACGCCGTACAATAACAATAACTACAATCTCATAAAAATATATGTTATTCGAAGCCACAAAACGATCAAGTTTGGCTTGGTGAGAAGCAATGCGGAGACAATTAGAGTTAGCTACTCAAATGGACGGCTATTAACCATAATGGTCACAGCGGCCCGACTAAGTGCTGCACGCTTATTGACAACTTGAGTTCAGCTCCGGTGGGTCGGTAGTCGGTGCCAGGTAGAGCGTCCTCAATGTGACTCGGTAACTACTTTAGTTAGGTGTGTTGTACACCGTCTGCCGTATTGCTGAATCATCGGTCGTGACGAAAATATATAATATACAGGGTGGCCCATAAGTCCTTTGATATGAAAAAAAATTATTAAAATAAAACTAATTACATTATGAATTAAATTTTTATTTACATAAAAAGCTTAAAAAACGGGAATTATTTTTTGAAAATAACATCTCCTAAATGTAATCCGTTGCGATCACGGCACTCTTGCAAACGACGTCTAAAATTGTCGATGACTGCGCGGCACGTCACTGCTGAAATGCTTGTCATTTCTCTGCGGATGTTTTCTTTTAGGGCCTCAATTGACCGCGGGTTTGTGTCGTATACTTTAGCCTTAAGGTAGCCCCACAAAAAAAAATCCATCGGGGTCAGATCTGGACTACGTGGAGGCCAGGAAATGTCTCCTCTCTTAGAGATAACTTTGCCAGGAAAAAGTTGACGGATAACGGGCATAGCAGTGTTAGAGGTGTGAGAAGTGGCCCCATCCTGTTGAAACCACGTCCTGGCATTAAAGCCTGAAAAGTTTTGCAATTCTGGTATGAAAAACTCTTCGATCATAGCCACATATCGCTCCGACGTAACAGTAACTGCGCGCCCTCTGCCATCCTCAAAGAAGTAAGGCCCTAGGATACCATGGGCTGACATAGCGGCCCAAACAGTCACTTTCGGACTATGTAAGGGCTTCTGATGCTTAAGTTTTGGATTGATGGGGCTCCAATAGCGGCAATTTTGTTTACTAACATGCCCGTTAAGATGGAAATGAGCCTCGTCAGAGAACATTATGTTATTGAAGGAAGTAAACCGATTCAACATTTCATTCGCATAATTTTGTCTTTGAATACCGTCAGTTTCCTTTAATTCTTGAACCAACTGAATTTTGTAAGGGTGCATATGTAAATCTTTCTTCAAAATCCGTTGTAACGATGTCCTGGATACGTTTAATGCTCTGGCGCGCTTACGAGTTGACTGTGTCGGATTTTCGCGAATAGACTGTGTCACTGTGTCTATGTTTTGTTCCGTACGTGACGTCCTTGGGCGACCCAACCGCGGTTTATCTAACGTCGAACCGGTCTCCTCGAACTTAGCAACCCAGTTCTTAATCGTTTGAAGAGTTGGAGTGTCGTCAAAGTTGTGTAAACCTTTGTGTTCTCGAAATTTACGCCGCGCAACGGTTGCCGAATTGTCGTTTTTATAAAACTCGCGCACACAAAATGCACGGTCCGCTCCGGTAAAACGCTCCATCGCGACTAAATTCCCAGAAACCGAAGTTACTCCCCCCGCTTCCCCTGCACCGCTCACGCGCGCCCTGTTCGTTTTATTCAAATTTTACTTTTCAAAGGACTTATGGGCCACCCTGTATTATAATGAATAACTAACTTATAATATAATAGTTTTACAATCGACTGAACGTATGCATCGTGACCTCAAATTCTAGCATGCCATCCTGACGTCGTTGATGGAAATACAATGACGATAAAAGTCACTGGCGGCCATCAGTCGAGTAGGTACCACAAACCAGTCATGCGCTTCGGTTCGAAGGCTCGAATTACTACACAATAGACCCTTGGGCCGCACGTCTCACACTTAAATACACTCTTCCCAAGCTCAGCCTGACCAAGTAATGAACGTCATGATGCTCTCCGCTGCGCCCTGCAGACCTGCAGGGAACATGAACCGCCCACACGAACAAAACACTCAACCTTCCCGAGTTAATCAATTTATAGAACAAGAACAAGACAAGTCAAGTCGATAGAATCGAGTTCGGCTCGGTAGCAGGCTGCCTCTCACTACTACCTCCGATTGTACGTTATAAGCATCGCATGGTACAATGCCTATTAAGTTTGTATTCTCAAATTTTATTTAAATATATGTCGGAGAGGCTGGTTCCATGGTGTTTTTATAGTGATGACTGCTCTAGCCGAAGTGTTTTATGCGACAATAGTCACTCGTATTTATAGTAGAAAGAGGGGGAAGCTTAGTCATGAATTCTCTTAAATACTGTCTTAAGCAGTTCGTAGCATTAAGGAAACAATTAACGTTAATCATTTTTAGTTAACTAAATAATGACGTTGCTCCGTATATTTGAGAAAAAAAAAAAAAAGCCCGCTGAGTTTGTTTCGCCGGTTCTTCTCAGGACTGTGGCTTTTTTTTGGAACCGGTGGTAGAGTTAACATTTTCTTTTACATTTTGACATTCAACAAGTGTGTTTTTGATGACATCCAAGTTGAAATAAATGATTTTGAATTTGAATTTGAATTTGAATTAAAAAGAAATGTACAGAATTTAGAATTTAAACAAATAAAGTCAGACTCTAGAAGCACATGCTCAACACAATCTCGCTGTCCGTGTCTGCGAGCGTGCGATTCAATAAACGGGTACATCGGGAGGGTCTCGGTCCGGATACGTGTCGGCTGCGTCTCTGGACAACGACACAATGACGTTACGATGCAATTGCAGCGCTCGCTTACCGTTACGTGCTGACGATCACTCGACTCACTTGGACGATGTCAATCTGTGAACTGGGCGGCTCGATAACCCACTTCCGTTACCGGTCTCGGCCCAGCAGGCGAGAACTAATACTATGATCAACGTAACGTACGGACGATCGTAAAGCTATTCCGCCCGCCTGAGCCCCACACAGGAGAGAACACGACTATTCATTTCCGTAATTTCCAAGTACAGTCGGTACAAATTCTAAATAATTATAAAGGGCCCGCTTCGAACAAAGACGCTTCAGCCGCCCCCTGTCGGGCGACTCGTGATGCAGTAACTCATTCGGTACAATACGGATTAGAGTCCGGCGAGCCGACATTAAAGCTCTCTCCACGCCCTTTCTACGTCCGCTCCACAGTATAATGGTTTAGTACAACGGAGTAACCTAACTTCTAAGAATCATCACACAGATTCCCGGAGAATACTTTCGTTTTACATTTGAGTGTAATGAGTACGATATAAATAGTACATAACAGACAGTGACTTGGTAAACTTGTGCTCTCTGTGTAGAGGCGCCCTCGGCCTCGTCCGCAGCCGACTGCCTCGCGTCAACATTAGTCGTGCATTCGACTTGGAGTCGAGCGACTAGTCCGCGGCACAGGAGCCTTCACTGACATCAGCATCATTTGTTCAGAGTTCTTTTAGTTCAAATTTGTCGATTTCCAATTTACGTCCATGCTCTAAAATTTTTTTTTCTTTATTGCTTTGATGGGTGGACGAGCTCACAGCCCACCTGATGTTAAGTGGTTACTGGAGCCCATAAACGTCTACAAATTAAATGCGCCACCCACCTTGAGATATAAGTTCTAAGGTCTCTATTCTCTTTTAAATTATCAGTTAAGAAATGACCAGTACGTCTCTTATAGGCTGCAAGTCCTAAGTCATCTTTTAAAATACGCGAAATGGTTCTAGGTGCTATCTTCATCTCCCGAGATAAAATCTTTTGCTTTCAGACCGGATTTCTTCGAGTTCTTTCCCTTACTGCTTTGACCACCTTTTTCGTACGAACACTACGTGGACGGCCAGATCTTTTTCTGTCACAAACAGAGGAGGTCTCATTACACCTATTAATAGCCCGGTACACAAACATTTTACTAATACCAAGCGTATGGAGAGTTTTAAAAATTGCATTTGACTCCATACCTACTTTGTGTAATGCAATCACAGCGATTCTGTTCTCTTTATCACCCCACTTCATTTTAATATCGCAAAATATTGTACAATGTATTGGCGCCAGAATGAGAAAACTCACTGAGCAATCATATAAAAATGACAGATTCTAAATTGAAATGTAATATTTTGTTTATTTTTAATTGTAGCAGTATTTATGGCCAGACTAAGTATATAAAAATGAATTGCTGTTCGTTAGTCTCGCTAAAACTCGAGAACGGCTGGACTGATTTGGCTAATTTTGGTATTGAATTATTTGTAGAAGTCCAGAGAAGGTTTAAAAGGTGAATAAATATGAAAATGCGCGGAATTATATAAAAATAAACAATTTTGTTTTTCCTTTGATGTGTCCCCGGTCGCGTCGGACGGATTCATTTTGTTTGGTTTAAGTTTATTATATACAAAAGTTTAGTGTCTTTTATTTATCGATTGAGGCACTGCGAAGTCTGCCGAGTCAGCTAGTATAATATAAAATGTTGCATGTTGTAAAATTTAATCTAGGAAAGCTTACTTTTACGCCGTCAGATCAGCGAGTAGAAGCTAGTATACTAGTCTAAATATGTAGGTGAAAAATGGAAAAAAAATATGATGAAAAAGATAGATTAAAACAGATTACAGACGAGGGAAGACGTCCTGCGTCTGGCGCCGGCACGTCCACGTCACTGGAGAGTAGAGTGCGCCCGTATCTGAAGTGTGAGCGTGTATTAGTGACGTCACATGAAGCATTCAACGTGCCTAAAGCTTAAAGGGATTTTAACGCCTCGAACAAATCATAATGAAGACGTCAGAATGAACGGGAACGTCGGATAGGGATTCACTGGAAGCTCGTTTGTCGGCAAATGAGGCGGAACGTGACGTCATCGACTCTCAGCTGCTCTCCCTAAACAGAGGATCCCCCTCCCTGCCCTGCCGAGTGTAATGTCGCCGTCACTCGCACAAGTCGCACACACGGCCTCTGGTGGTCCACCGCCGCTCTGTCCGCGGATGTCGGGTTCAATCGGTCTAACTGTCCATAGTATTTATGAAATCACTTAACGAGGAACAGGGATTCTGTCACCATTTTTTTATAGAATCTTATATAATGATATTATTTTCATAACAATGTTTGCAGAAAATGCAATGTAACATGTTAATATATTTTTCTTCCCTATGTAGTCGCTGGTAGCTTAAGAGGCTATTCCATTTGTTAGGGCCAGTGTTAGCAATTCACTCTCCCAGGTTGAGCTCGTGAGCTCACCCACCGGTCCGCGCGTGGTTGGAATAGTCCCATAAGCTACCAGCGACTAATTGAATTGAATTGAAAATTTTATCTTTTCTAATGCGGTATAAGCTACACACCTATTAATAGTTTCAGATAAATGCGTCGACAAACATAGGTATAGCAATGAACAGTTTCTTCTTTTCTTTTTAAATTTGTTTGGAGGCTGTAATAGAAGGTCAAATGTGAATATATTGTAGTTCCAATAGCATTACATACCTGCATGCGTTTTGAATCAGTTCTCCTTTTCTTCCGTAATTTGGCTGAACTTTTCTTTTATATCAATACTAGGTGAGCCGTCAAACTTCGTACCGCCTAACAATCAATGGGCAAGCAAGCATCAGGGCCGCACAGCCCGGGCGTGTCGTAGCTTCATATATTTTCCTTCTTTTACACAAAATAAATTTCTGAACGCTCGCATTTCACTACCAATAGGTATATCTGTCAATCCTTTTTCATTACTGACATTATTCTACATTTTTAATCTAATATTTAATGAAAATATTTTTAATCACAAATCTAAAATACGCCATTATCCCAATTTTTCTAATGAAATACGTACTCAACAAATAATGTTCACGATTGACTTACACGGTGAAGGAATAACATCGTGTAATAAAAATAAAACCCGTAAAATTATAATTTGCGTAATAGGACCTCTTGTGAGTCCGCGCGGATAGGTACCACCGCCCCGCCTATTTCTGCCGTGAAGCAGTAATGCGTTTCGGTTTGAAGAGTGGGGCAGCCGTTGTAACTATACTGAGACTTTAGAACTTGTATCTCAAGGTGGGTGGCGCGTCTATGTTGTAGATGTCTATGGGTTCCAGTAACCACTTAACACCAGGTGGGCTGTGAGCTCGTCCACCCATCTAAGCAATAAAAAAAAATTGTTGATAGATCTCGTCGATTCGAAACCATTAATTTAAGAACGTTCATTAATTTGAGGGGGAAGTTTATCGTATCGACGGGATGAACATTAAATGTTTGACAGCTACGAAACCCATGAACATTTTGTATGGGAAAATGATTTTTCATTTTTATTTTATTTTTTCTTAAATTTTCCAACGTTTTAATAGCTATTCTGCTATTCGGTCCGGAGACAAATACAACATGTCAATACAAATACATAATACAAAATACAAAATATCATGAAAATCAGTCGAGCCGTTCTCGAGTTATAAGTGTTCGAACAAACCCGACTTTGTTTTATAGACACTAGTATATATATACATATAGATTATATGGACTTATTGGAAGTAGTCAGTTAGGAATCGCGTGCGCTATATTGATACAATGATATCCGGTAGCGGAGTACAGAGAACCGAGATTTGATCTAATATTAGCGGCACGCGGCCGGCCCGTGCTCGTGTAGAGTGGAGCTACGTGTTGCGCCGCGGCGGACAACACCAGCCACCATCTGCTGCACACAGAACGCGCCCAGTGCCCGCTCGACCCTAACTCAATCACATTACTGCAGTTGCACCGTGTACTTCCTCAGTATAGCTAGTGCTGATAGAGCACCCTTACTCCTTAACATTACTCAAGACTGTAAGCGTGGGGTCATTGCAAAGACCTAATTTGATCCTAGACACAGTAAGCCACAAATCACCTCGTCTCGCCACAGTCGCAGGAAAGCTCGCTTTGAGTGCCTCTCCCTCTCTTTCTCTCATCATCAAACGACAACAGTGCTGTGGTGCTGTCAATTATTAATACTTTATGGGAAACTTTGTCGGTGAGCGGTTTAGATACATTTTACCAAAAAATGACCCTGCGCCCCTGACACTCCCTGAAACTGATGCGGTGTAGATACGTGTGTCCTCCCTGGTGGAAGATTACTGCAGGCAGCGATACTGCGCAAGATTACATTCAAATATCGAGAGTAGGAAGAGGCCTATGACGGTCGCCGAGCACACTCCGATGAAATAATGAATTCTAGTAGTGGTCCACGTAGCTGCCTGTCTCCATGTGTTTATCTGATATATGCATATCTTCATACCCACGAGTCGTTCCGCCGCTGTTGCCTCCTGCTTGCTGTACAACCTCTTACCTTTACCTGTTTGTAATGAATACATATAAATCTGCGAGTAGACTACAGACAGCACTTTAAAGTTTTCTTCGTCCACTGTATCATGTTGTCGGAGAGAACCACTACAACGGCTGACGTCGCGGCGTCGGCGCCACACTCCTCAGCCGGCCTCTCGCCCGCGGACTACACTATTCTACTATAATACATACATATTGGCCAAACACCGCTAGCGCACAGCGTCGCGCCATTAACATGTCTGCAAATGTATGACGACATCCCCGTATTACAAAATAGTAAAAAATAGTAAGAGGTCCCGCAGTAGTCGAAATTCGACTATAATTAACTGAAATTGTAAGTTTGTACACTATTATGATTGTATTTTATACTTCTGTAATCACAAATTTCGCCAAGACTACATTATAAAAAATATTAACAAAGACGATAGATATTTAATCTATTCTCAATTTGACCACAGACGTCAAGAACAAAAGTTTGTCTATAAATAGTATGCATGCGTGTGTGCGTCAAATACATAGTATGTAGTGTGTGTAATGTTTTCTTTATTGGTTTAATGTATCTTTTATGCATTATTTAAAAAAATATTAGCATTATGCACTTCTCTATATTCTCTATAAGTGTGGAAAATTTCATACTCCTCCGTCCGCGCAATTTTCGTAAAAAGGGATACAAAGTTTTGGAGTTTACTCCTTTAGAATCGATTTACATATATAGGCCCGGGGTATGAAAATTATGGGGACCAAAATCGTACTAGCATGTCACACGAAATGCGTTATGCGCCTGATTGGCTCCTGATTGCGTGATGCGTGCGCGCGCCAATCAGGAGCCAACGCGCGGCCGCGTTATCGCAGGTGACGCCGGGCTGCTGCGCCGGCAGTCCGCCACAAAGCCTCGTACTGATCGCGCGTTTCTCTCATTATTGTATTTTCATATATTTGTTAGTCGTTTGTTTTGTGTCTCGTTAATTTGTTAATAATCTGTAGTGTTTCGTGTTGTCGTAATATAGAACTATTTCTCGTATTGTTTCGTTTAATTTTTTATATCCAGTAAACTCCAGTCGTGCGTCGGAGCGGACACACACACTTTTTTTTTTGCTTCACGTATTAATATATAGATTAAAGTTAAAGTTATCTGGACGGGACCGCGCGCATAGTCTGCGACGATCTACCCGCGGTTGACAATTATCAGAAAGTTTCAAGCAAATCTCTACAAGTAAAATTGAATGGATTTAGTAAAAAGTGATTGTATATTAATTGTTATTTGAATTAAATTGTATTTATATTTTGTCATGATCTTGTACAGCCCGTAATATATTTGAATAATAAATAAAACTAAAATTCTAAGTTACAAGTTTTCATTTCCATCGACAGACCCTGTGAGGGCAATTTTTTTAATTTTTTTATTTACCTATATTTCACGTTCTGATCTCATAATAAAATAATAGTTGATGTATTTTAGATTTGTCATTTTCGACACACACCGAATGTTTTAATCTGACACAATCATGAATAAGGTACCTAGCTACTTAATCACAATTAGAAAAATATCAATTTAACACATGATTAAAACTCATAAAAGAAACACACGTACCGAGAACATAACAACGCTTATCTAAAACAAGTAACAACTTACGATTATCAGCCGGCCCGTGTCGATGCGGGGCGAGGCAGTGCGAGGCGGTGCGAGGCGGTGCCGGCCGACGATGAACGCTTGCTTGGTGTGTCTGGGGGCGTTGGTGGCGGGTCTGCTCGCGCAGGCGGGGCTGGCCGGGGCTCGCGACTACTACGTGGGCATGTTCAAGAGGAACGACTACCTCGTCGCTCAGGACACGCTCTACGCGCAGCGAGTGCCCTTCAACATCGCTTACGCCAAGTACGGCAGGGTCTTCTCCTGTCCGGTAAGCGCCTTCTGCATCTCCCTGTGTATCACTCACGACCAATTAACGATAAATCTGTGTACCGTGTGAATATCGTTACAGATAACATACTTTAGGGTGGTGGACCGGCTGGGTGTGGGCCGCGGCCCCTCGGTCCGAGTGATCCGTGGCGGATTGGGACACAAATACCTTGTGCTCAAACTCGCCTCCTCCTACGATCGACCCATCTCTGCTAACCTGTACGTGGGCTGCTCCTCTCAGAAGACCACCAGGCCGCCTCCCGCCCCCAGCTCCGATGAACAGGACACTACAGAAGATAACGTCAGCTCTGATGAACGACAAACAAAAGGGTTCACAACAAATACTCGTAGTGCTGTAACGAAAGCGAACTACACAACGAATATCGAGACACGCGACCTCCCGGCCGCCACTACCGCCGCGGCCCTCACGCAGCAGTCGTCCCCCGGCAACGCCAGCGCCGCGCCCTCTCCTGCCGCCCCGGGGAACGCGTCGCTGGCCGGGTAGTCACCACCGTACAGACGTTATGGTGGAATATACCTTAGCTGTAATCAATGTCTCATTTCTTTTACTACGCAGTTCTCTGAAAGCATAAATGTTTTAAAATATTTAACTGTAAATCGATATTTAAGAACTGTAGAATAAGCTATTTTTTCGTGAGTCCTAGACCAGCCCATCTTAATATCTAATGAGACACACGCGGGGTACTTCGGCTTTTATTAAGGGACTGCGGTATTGTGGAAATTGTTTGTTTGATTCTTTTGGAACGAAGTTACCTATGGGACGATGCGGAGGGGTACCCTAACCGGGAAAAAAAAAACGTCCGTAACGTAAGATTTTTATTAGTAATGCACACAGTGTACGACTTAGCTTTGTAATAACGTACAAGTTAGTAAAACACACAGTGTACGACTTATCTTTATAATAACGTACAAAAAATTACATATTTTTTTATCATTCATTGACCACGATCTCACAGCGTTCGTTTTCGCAATACACTAACTCTTATGCAAACAACCGTGAATGAAGTGTACCACTATAAGTTCGCACGTTACCGAATGACCGTGGGTTGTTGCGAAACCTCCAGTTTTATTTTCTTTATACCTCGAATATAACCTAAAATTAATATTTTTATAATAAGGAACTTCGTTCCTATCCGGTGTCCCGCGACACCACACATCTTTTTTTTTACTTAAGAAGTAACGTTCCGTTGTATCGTACATTATTTTCTTAGCATTATACAATTTCCAACTCCCTTAAGACTTACTTTACTGTTTTTGTAGCCTGCCGGAAGTTTTACACTAATTACACTTTTACAATATGTAATTTGATTATCGTCCTATTACGAGAATGTGAGTCTGTGTTTGTTTGTCAATTCTTGTTCTATGAATATCCGCGTTGTAATGAAAGACAACGTGGCGGTCCCGCGGGGGAGCGGACGCCGCCTCGGTCCGAGTGTCCCAGTGTTGCGAAACAAAAACTATCTTGAATCTTGCGTATGTTCCTCAGTTGACTGGACGCGCTCACGGAACACTTCCATGATTAGGAAGTCATTTTGTCTAAAGGTAAATTCTGAGCCACGTAATGAATGCTATGAGCCCTCGCGGCAGTTATTGCGGGCTAAGCGTTGGCCACCACGTGACTCGTCTTATGTGACACCCTTGTTCTACTCAAGGAGAGCCGTAAATGACACATTCACTTCAAGTCTTATAATGCTTCTTAACAAAATATTGTTATTGGAAATTACAACCGCACAATTGTGTGGAATACCAAGTATTTTAAATAAAAAACAACGAAGCCCTTAAAGAAAAGGGAAATTGTTTTGTTTTCTGTAAATTTTCTCACAAGATGGCGTGTGCATAGAGTATAAATAGATCGTGTCGAGCGAAACACTTTCACACAATTACAAGTACTTCAAGAATCAGTCCGACTGCCGCAAGAGGAAACAGTCGCGGCGACGTCAGCACGAGATGAGGATCGACTCTTTAGTGGCGCTGTGTGTCGGGACTCTGTTTCGTCTGTGCGACTCGTCACAGAGGCAAAAGAGGCCGTTGACCCCCGATGGCGGGAGGGACCGCTTCCGAGGGCCGCTTCTAACGCTAGAGCAGCACGATGTGTTTGACAGCGGATTGGATTCCGTGAGTAGTGTTCAACCACCGGGTGCCAACTCGTACTGTACATGTTTGAGCACGTGCCACGAATGTGTGACCAGTTACTTGGCCGAGTGCGAGTGGACACACGAGCTGGGCTGCGTGCATTCAGATCTCGAGCCCTCCTCCGCCAGACGGGAGTGTCCCGTTCTAACAAACGACGGACCCGTCCTGGTCCCGGAGGGCGTCAGGCGGTATCTGAAGCTCCAGTTGCAGGCTACCGACCCGACCCTGTACGGCAAAGAAATCATTTGTCAAATTAAGCTGAGGGAGAGACTAACGCACTTGAAGGGTCGCATCTGGAACGACGCGGCCTACTGCTACCCGGTGACGCTGAGCGCCTCGGAGCCGGAGACGGGCAGCGTGAGCGTGGTGTGGGGCGGCGCGGCCCCGCACTCCAACGAGCTGCCGCTGGCGGTGTACCGGTGCGAGTGGCTGGGCGGGGACTGCGAGTCCTGCCGCGCGCTGCCCCCGCTGTACGCGTGCGGGTGGTGCCGCCGCCTGCACTCCTGCGTGCTCTCTCAGCTCTGCCGCGACCACCTCCGCGAGTGGACCCTCAACAGACTCACGTGCGACCCTCGAGCAAGGGAACTGTACTATGTATGAACATATCCCCTTTACAAAACTGTACTACGAGTAGTAAGAGTGTTTAATAAAAATTGCTAATGAGTCTGACGCAATTATCCTTTATTAAATGTTATTTCATTTTCCAACGTAGTCACCTTTCAGGTTTAAATACTTTGTATACATACATATATATTATTTTCTAAATCTAAGATTTCCTTTTTTTAGATTCTTCCTGATCACTTAAAAAATCATGTACCGCGGTCACGACTAGATCATAAACTTCAAATTTATGACCCTTGAGATGTTCCTTTAACCGCGGAAATATTAAAAATAACTAGGAGCTAAGTTAAATGAATATGAAAGATGTTCCATCAATTAGAGATAAGCTTCTTATGGCAGCCATAATAACTTTGGACTTGTGCGCGGGGGCTTTATCTTGGTGAAACAAAATAACTTCAGCGAGTTCTCTATGCTGTTGGCACAATTTGGACCGAACACGTCATTGCAGCGTCTAACGGGACGAGGCAGTGCCCAGCCCGACACCTAGTCGTCAGCAGCGTCACAGTCCTCACTGTTTGATGATTTAATCTAGGGAAGGAAAGCGAGTGATTCCCGGTGAACCAACGGATTGGTCCGTTCTTTCCAGTACCAACACGCGACGGAGGGGGGACGGGCCTCTTGAATTTAACTGCGCTGGAGTCCCCAGCCCACGAGGTCCGTACAAACCACGGGGGCGAGGGTGGAAGACTGGGGCACGGCATCGAGGCCCTAAGCTGGGCATAATAACTTCCTCTCTTGAGAGGTGAACGATTAACGCACCCTACCGGGGTCGGGGGTACCGCCTAGTGCGCTAAAGACATGGGACTAGAGGCTGGTTAATCCAGTCTGGAGAAGGGCGCTCACAGACTGCCTTCATATCATTTCTGCAACGCTTTTATAGCCGACATGCAAAGTCTACAATTGTCGAGAACATTTCCGATAGTACTAGTCGTTTAGAGATATGTTTTCCCTATTTGACAGATGGCGTTATACTTCTCGAGCGTTCCCGACGTACTTCTGTCTTTCAGTCTGTACAGTAGTCTTTTGATATTATTTTCTGCTATTTAATGACAGATGGCGTTACTCTTACCGGCATAACACTAC
Source organism: Bombyx mandarina (assembly GCF_003987935.1). Next base: position 9,605 of record NW_021011707.1, on the reverse strand, counting down.
ATACAACTAAATCTAATGCTAGATGACCCCTGGTGGACCCCTGGTGGACTGTTGGTGGACCTCTTTATTAGGAGTGCATCTCACGCATATTTCTGAACCTAACTTTTAACCCAGCGGAATAGCGAAAACTTCATAAGGTGTCCGAGCTTTGGCCCTGCATTGGTACAGTAATCAATGTCGGTAATAAAGCTATGACGATTTAAAAGACATTTGTGAAAGCCTACTTCAATTTAAAAAAAGTTGTGAGCCAAGTCTATGTATATAATATATATAGTATATGTATATATATATATAGTCATCGTGGCCTAAAGGATAAGACGTCCGGTGCATACGTGTTGAAGCGATGCACCGGTGTTCGAATCCCGCAGGCGGGTACCAATTTTTCTAATGAAATACGTACTCAACAAATGTTCACGATTGACTTCCACGGTGAAGGAATAACATCGTGTAATAAAAATCAAACCCGCAAAATTATAATTTGCGTAATTACTGGTGGTAGGACCACTTGTGAGTCCGCGCGGGTGGGTACCACTACCCTGCCTATTTCTGCCGTGAAGCAGTAATGCGTTTCGGTTTGAAGGGTGGGGCAGCCGTTGTAACCATACTGAGAGTTTAGAACTTGTATCTCAAGGTGGGTGGCGCGTCTACGTTGTAAATGTCTATGGGCTCCAGTAACCACTTAACACCAGGTGGGCTGTGAGCTCGTCCACCCATCTAAGCAATAAAAATAAAAAATAAAAATATAATCAAACTATATTTTCCTGTCTTCACGAGATTCTTGTCGTAAGGAGCAGTGACCCCAAGCGGTCGGCGCGCAGACCCATAGCACCACATCTGGTTTGTTGACTACAACAGCTCTGGGCGCGAGAACAGACCGGTCCCAGCAGAGCGTAACATGATCATTCTCAAGAACTGGCAGGGGTACCTACCTGTCCAAGTACTATATTTGTAACAGGATACACTACAATCGGCAAGACCATATTTTAAAGCAAGTTGTTAATGGATGAAATTCATTCTTAGTATTGTTGTTAGAATTCACTGACCTGCTCCACTAAAGGTATACCACCCGCCGGTGACGAACTACTCTATTTCCATAATTCGATTTGCTTAAACACGTTGTCGCGAGCGGTTCGAGAGGAAACGTTTGAAATATTACATTGAACTGAAGGTTATTGGTTTCAGGCAAGTTGCTCGGATTATATTTTAGGGTTGAAAAATTTATTTACTTTTGAACCTTAAAAGTACTAACAAAGGATTCGGATTCGTTATTACAAAATGCCCTAAAGCCTTGCAAAGATTTATGTATCTCGAGTCGAGGTACGAGTGTACTGGCGAGTTTGTCTAGCAATGCAAGTTCACTGTGACGCACAGAAAGGTGCTGACAGGCTTGTATTGTATTAAATTGTTTTGTAACGAGGGCTCTGCGGTAAGAGCAGGGACAGCGTCGAGGAGCAGTGGTACATACCCATGACATACATTACATACACGACGGCGCGACGCCAAAATTTTTACACGTTATGAGTACAAGCTGCGGCCGCTCTCCCCGTCTACTGAGTTCTATTAGATTATTGGAATTTCCTGGTTAAACGCGAAGCTCGATGAGAGGGGATAGAGTCTGATATCGAAGCGTGTATTGAGGGTTTTAGCATAATGAGAATGAACCGACCGGCGATATTGCGCTCAGTGCTACGCGCTGAAACAAATCTACTGAGCCGTGGGGAATCGAACAGCTGCTACGGAGGGAAGCNTCTCCCCGTCTACTGAGTTCTATTAGATTATTGGAATTTCCTGGTTAAACGCGAAGCTCGATGAGAGGGGATAGAGTCTGATATCGAAGCGTGTATTGAGGGTTTTAGCATAATGAGAATGAACCGACCGGCGATATTGCGCTCAGTGCTACGCGCTGAAACAAATCTACTGAGCCGTGGGGAATCGAACAGCTGCTACGGAGGGAAGCGCCTCCGCCGCGCAGCCGCCCACGACCTGCGAACTCGACTGGACGCGGCAACTCCTCAACTCTCTCATCTCTGTAACATCATGTATTAAATCTACTTTTGTTAGATTATCTCTCACAGTCTCTCTGTCGATACACACTCTGCTTTCTGACTCCAACCTAGGATTGATTCCCTACGTCAAATATTTAATGGTAATTTGCACTTAATACCGACTACACTAATTAACTTCTCCTGTAACACTTTAAACCAAAAATAAACTAGTAAAGAACCTATCCAGGAAGCGATCGGATTGCAAGCCACATCCACACTTATGAGTAGATGGATCCATGCTCTGCTTGTGTATCGGTGTACACGTCTGGACATTGATTTTCTGAAATTGTTTCAGTAAGTGAATTGTGCTGTAAAAATCGTGCGCTATCCTTATTTATCGAAGTACTGACATGAGTCGGTGCGGGGCCGGGACACATTAAGTTGCGCCCTGGCTGACGACACTGTGTTCACACAACACAGCAGGGATAGCACTCCGAACAACGATAGCAGCCCCGCCCCGAGTGACTCCTGGTTAGGACCACTACTGGATATAACTAAGCTGTTATGTTATAATACACTATATAATATGTACATAGTGTACTGTGTATATGACGGAGGCGGTTGGCTCCATCAGAGAGGTCCGCTTCGCTCAGCTGTTCAACTCTGAAGTTTTTGTGCGACAATAGTCACTTGTATATAATAGTAGAAAGCTTATAGTAGAATTATTTTGTCCGTGCAGTTTGGGTCATAAAACACAGCCCGGCTAGGGAGGTGAGCGTGTTGCGCGGGCGCAACGCCATTATCGATATAAACAAATGAGTCATCGAAGGCAGGTACACGGCGGCGGGTGGTATACGNAAATAAAAAATATAAAAATTTCGGCGTTAATTTTTCGCGGCGAAAACAACTAAACTCATTTAATCACGGCACTATTCGCCGCGACTACCGCTCGACTCCGTGGCTCGCGCCGTCCGTATTCATGCATTTGTTCTGCTCGCCCGCCGCATCGCGCGATTCGCTCGGTACATTTCGCCGGTCGCTTCGCCGGTCGCCGGTGCGCGTGGCTTGTTAGGTACATTTCTATGCGCTTGTTTTAGTCGCTAGACGCTTCGCCGTTCGCACCGCGCGAATATTCGCATCGGCGAATGTCCCGTGGCCAGGCTGTAAGTGTTTGATTAGTGATTTTTTCTTTCATTTTTATCATTACCCTTCAAAATGACAGAACTAAATACACTATCGATAACGCTTATCGACAACAATAATGCGCATCACTATGCCCGTCCATAAGGCTCGTGAGTGGAAGAGAGAGCGAAATACTCGCTTCACCGCTCCGATTTTTTCATGACCCAAATTGCACGGACAAAATAATTCTACTATAGTCATGAATTCTTTTGAATACCATCTCAAGCAGTTGTTGACATGGGTAACGCTAATTAAACAGTTAATATTAACTATTTTTAGTTAACTGAATACTGACGTTGCGCCGACATAATATATATACTAACAGACCCGGCCACACGTTGCTGTGGCTAAGGTTTTTGTTTCTAAATAGCACGTGGCTAATACCAAAAATTTACAAAGTAAGAACAATTGGATTTCACTGTATTGCGTTTACTACGAAATAAATTTCACTTATACTTTAGCCTCAGCAACACGTAGTGTTTATGCCATTGAATAATTAAGTGAATCGTTGGTATTTTCAGCACAGCGCCATCTATGAGATATTAATATCAGACAGTATTACAATTGTCTATAAAACTGATTTAAGGCGCTAACTGTCTTAGACTTATGAAACTTACAATTAATAACAATAAACAATAATAAGAAATCATTTTATTGTTAATTTCGGTAAAATCGGTTCAGTAGCTTCGGTGTCCATCGCGGACAAACAACGTGACACGTAATAATACAATATATAGAGATAATCGAATTTTCAACAACGTACAACTCAACTTTCTGTAGGATTATTAAATAAATTAAATTAAATAAATAAAATAGGATTATTAATATAGGTAGGATTATTAATCTGTAAAGAAATATTATCATTTAGTCACAATAGACAAAAAATGAAGATAAAATAAATAAATAAATTAGAAGACTACGAGCCACATAAAGTTACGAAATAATTTTAAACGGTAGGCAGCGGCTTGGCTCTGCTCCTGGCATTGCTGATGTCCATGGGCGACGGTAACCACTCACCATCAGGTGGGCCGTATGCTCGTCTGCCTACAAGGGCAATAAAAAAAAATAAAAAATATATTGTGGAACTAAAAATTATGCTAATTGATGAAGCACCGGTATACCAAACTCCAAGGAGACTGTCGCCACTGGAACTTGTAGTTATAAATCAATACATTAAGAAAGGGCGAAATAAAAAAATTATGAAGCCAACTCATTCGAACTTCGCCAGCTCCATTGTTTTGGTAAAGAAGAAAAATAGCAGTTACAAGCTTTGTGTTGATTACAGGAGATTGAACAAGAAAAAATATATTAAGGAAGGTTTCCTTTACAAATAACAGAGGATCAAATTGACCGCCCTTTTTAATGTCTTTAGGCCTATAAAGTGGGTAACATGGGACCTTGTAAATGTCATTGATCTGATGATCTGATTCTACCATTTAATTCAGACTGAGTAAAATACAAAAGATGCTTCAAATAGTTGAAGAATATATATATATTTTTTTTTATTGCCTTTGTAGGCAGACGGGCGTACGGCCCACCTGATGGTGAGTGGTTACCGTCGCCCATGGACTTCAGCAATGCCAGGGGCAGAGCCAAGCCGCTGCCTACCGCTTAATACTCTCCACAAGCCTCGTTTGAAGAAGGACATGTCATAGCGCTCGGGGAACACCGTGGAGAGGAGCTCATTCCATAGCCGGATGGTACGTGGCAAAAAAGACCTCTGGAAACGCACTGTGGATGACCGCAGTGGCTCCAGGTAGTATGGATGAACTCTACTCCGCTGACGGGCGGTGCGATGGTAAAAACGAGATGCCGGTATCATCTCGAACAATTCCTCAGAGCACTCCCCATGGAACATACGGTACAAAATACAGAGGGAATTGAAGTCCCTCCGCAGACCCAGAGGTTCCAAGAATATGGTACAGAATTCAACTAGGATAAATGTCTGTTTATGCAGTAAGAAATAAATTATTTAGAATACATTGTAAGAAAATGAGAAATAAGAATTTAAAAAAAGAAAAACTACCAATGAATTTTATATGAATTTTTACACTTATAAATGTACAATCGTTCGGGCTTAACTGGATAATCCAGAAAACTTATACAAAGTTATTGTACTATTGCAAAGCCTTTGACTGATTTCCTCGAGAAAGGAAAACACTTTAATTTTGATCATTAGTATAAAAAAACAACAATTGAACACCTTAAACAACTATTATAAATATTCTCTATGAATCTCACGTTCTGAATTGAATTGAACTGAATGTACACATCATATTATTATGATGCAGGTGCCGAAGTGTATGTGTACAATACACCCGGGAGATGTCCTCTGTTTCAAATATGTACGTACTATGTCAGTGTCATAAGGCAAGAGGTTGTCAAGACTAGTGGGATGTTAGACGTTACGCGAAAAGAAAAGAGATAATATTATTTGTGAAATACTTAGCCAAATATTGTCATTCTACTACACCATCCCACGCTCATTTATATTGTAATAATAACAAGAAGTGACTGCCGTTCTAAACAGTTTTTTTTTGGAGCACTTCGCAACGTCACCCGCAAGTGACGTAACTCCACAGTCGTTAATGGTGGTCGTGGCGAACTTTGGGGGAGGTCTATGTCCAGCAACAGACGACTGTGAGCTGGGAAAAAATTAAAAATAAAATACAACACTTTTATTTTATTTTATTATTATTACGAAATAGTAAATTTATAAGAAGATTATCATTAATAAGCCCAGATTGTGAAAGTGATTATAACACTATAAGAGGAGCGACGACAACGCTTCACGTTAATCATTAAGTATCGCTTAATGAGTATCTGTGTCAACAATATTAAAATGTTTGAGAAGGCAGATATTACAAAGTGGAGCTTACCGAAGGCGTGCTTCCTCCCTCCCCGGCCACCGCGCATGCCTCCTATCACTCCCCAACCATCACGCATTACAGGCCCCAAAAAAAACCAGACTTGATGATTACTTAAAATAACTGACAAACCCATTAAGTATCTAACTTAGGGTTGATTAATTGCTTTCGTAGATGTACGGAGAGGTAAAGTTGTAAACTCAGATTGTGAACAACTTAATTGACGCAGATGTTTTTGTGAGTCGAAGACCTACGAGTACCTTGCTAGATTCGCCTAATACTTGTGCCAGTAGTCGCAAAATTAAGGTTTTAAAAAGCCATTTATCAGGCGGAAGCATGATTCGAGTGACATCACTATTTAACATAGTCCTAAGGTAGATAGTATCAGAACAGAACGCACTGGACAGTAACGACCGGCGATTAATCGGGCGTTCATCTGATAGTATATTTTTTGAAAATCTGGAGATCGTGGTATATTGAATGCCAAGGACGTATTGGTAACCGAAAGGTATTCAGCCTTAGGGAATGTTTGTTTATGGTAACGTGAATATACATCGGGATGTCGTTAACAATACTTTGGTAAATGTTAAATTAAAACCGCGAACCGTTAACCTCAAGAAACCCGAATTTGTTAGAACGCGCTTCGAGACGGAGCAATCAACAGAACAGGGCAGGACTCAGATTTAAGAAATGCCGAGGGTTTTGTTTGTGTATTGTAACGGTAATTGTTACACCCACCGGCAGCCGCAGTGGAGAGAATGAGATCTATAGAAATTTACTCAGGGCGCCTTTTAAAATAAAAGATGAAATGCAGTCACACACAATGACATATTATATTAAATTAAAACGCACACGTATACAACTAAAAGAAGCAAAAATATAAAAAGAAAACTTAAGTTACTTAAACTAGATTGTTACAATTATTAGGATTATAAAATTAACGGAGGGTAATTAACATGAATGTTCTGCGATGAAATATTAAATTACAAAGTTATACGTATCGTTTTGGTAACCTCTACTACCGGTGATCCCTCACGGAAGTTAGGATCCTGGATTTATAAAGATCCAGTCTCCATCGGGCGTCAGTCGGAAAATACCTCAGAATAATTCGTATTTTATTTGGACAGGATTTCATTTAACCAACGTTGTGGAAGCATCAATTTTTTTTTATTTCCGTCTCTCCGTTCGCTGTATCTGCTTCGAGTACATCCGATTACTGACTAGAATGCGTGTATCCATTTAAAGCCTATATAGTCGATACGGAAAACTACGGGTTATCGAGAGACAGTTCTCGGTAAAGGCAGTCGCTTCGCGTAGCGTTGTATGCGCATTGTCTATATCATACCATTATTAACGCCATCGCGTTGCATCTCCGAGCGTTCTCGATTTTTCTTTGTATTCATTCCACGCTACTTCGGCGCACTACGAGGGCGATAAACTCGTTGCCGTAGAAGAGCTGTCTTAAGTTGCTGAAGGAAGTGTGTAGCAGTCTTAGTATATGAGCTCTACGAGTTTGAGGTTTCGCTGAGTTTGGATGGTTAGGTTCCCGGTCGGCGGTGTATCGCGTTCCGACCTGGCAGGATGGTTCTGGCGCAGCGGGGTATCCCGGAACAGCCAGCGGCACCGCCCGGGCGGCCTGGTAGGGCCGCCGTACCGCGGAGACCGACGTCGTTGGTTGTCGACTATCGCCTCGACGACCCGTCGGTCGGGCGTCCTCGGGGTGGCGCCGCGTGTCTGGTTGTAGTGTTGACCGCGGGAACCCCCCTATTCTGTCCAGAGTTTCTGACCCGGGACGGAGATCGGAGTCGGGTGTAAGATCCAGGGGAGTCGTTAGGCTGGGCGGCCTAAAATCCCTATGGGCCCGCGATCTGCTCTCAACACCTGCAGATCGTTGAGTCTCACATACCCCGCGCGCCCCCTAGGCGCGGGGACCTCGTAGGAGGTTCGGCCCCCGGCCCGAAAAAAAAAAAAAAAAAAAAAAAAAAAAAAAAAAAAAAAAAAAAAAAACAAAAAAGTTTTCGAGGTTAGGTTAGGTTCGAGGTCTCAGTTAGGTTCGAGGTTAGGTTAGGTTCGAGAGCGTTAAGGTTAGGTATAGAAGGTTAGGTTCCCAGGTTCGAGGTTAGGTTATGGTTCGTGTTTCAGGTCTAGGTTGTGCGAGGTTAGGTTGGTTCGAGTTAGGTTAAGGTTCAGAGTTGGTTAGGTTCGAGGTATAGGTTAGTTGCCGAGGTTAGTTAGTTTGCCGAGGTTAGTTAGGTTCGAGGTTAGGTTAGGTTCCGAGGTTAAGGTTAGGTTCGAGGTTAGGTTTAGGTGCGAGGTATAGGTAGGTTACGAGGTTAGGTTAGGTTTACAGGGGTTAGGTTCGAGGTTAGGTTCGAAGTTAGGTTAGGTAGGTTAGGTTAGGTTAGGATTAGGTTAGGTTAGGTTAGGTTAGGTTAGGTTAGGTTAGGTTAGGTTAGGTTAGGTTAGGTTAGGTTAGGTTAGGTTATTAGGTTTAGGTTTAGGTTTAGGTTTAGGTTTAGGTTTAGGTTTAGGTTTAGGTTTAGGTTTAGGTTTAGGTTTAGGTTTAGGTTTAGGTTTAGGTTTAGGTTTAGGTTTAGGTTTAGGTTTAGGTTTAGGTTTAGGTTTAGGTTTAGGTTAGGTTAGGTTAGGTTAGGTTAGGTTAGGTTATAATGAATAGGTTACAGGTTGGTTAGGTGTTTGGTGAGGTTAGGTTAGGTTAGGTTAGGTTAGGTTAGGTTAGGTTAGGTTAGGTTAGGTTAGGTTAGGTTAGGTTAGGTTAGGTTAGGTTAGGTTAGGTTAGGTTAGGTTAGGTTAGGTTAGGTTAGGTTAGGTTAGGTTAGGTTAGGTTAGGTTAGGTTAGGTTAGGTTAGGTTAGGTTAGGTTAGGTTAGGTTAGGTTAGTAGTAGTAGTAGTAGTAGTAGTAGTAGTAGTAGTAGTAGTAGTAGTAGTTGGTTAGGTTAGGTTAGGTTAGGTTAGGTTTTTTTTTTTTTTTTTTTTTTTTTTTTTTTTTTTTTTTTTTTTTTTATGTTTTAGTTTGTTTATAGGTTAGGGTTTAGATTAGCGGTTAGGTTATTAAAGGTTATAGGTTAGGTTAGATTAAGGTTAGGTTAGAGTTTAATACCCATTTATTAAACCCTATTTATTAAAGTAGAGGTGTTACCCCCCCTACAGGTTAATATATTCCATTCCTTTCCTGGTACCCATAAAAAACCCCCCAAACTAAAATTTAAGAAATTTTCCCTATATATTTGATAGCCCCGATGACCCAGTGAGGTTGAGGTTTTTTTGCCGAGCTTAGGTTAGGTTAGGTTAGGTTAGGTTAGGTTAGGTTAGGTTAGGTTAGGTTAGGTTAGGTTAGGTTAGGTTAGGTTAGGTTAGGTTAGGTTAGGTTAGGTTAGGTTAGGTTAGGTTAGGTTAGGTTAGGTTAGGTTAGGTTAGGTTAGGTTAGGTTAGGTTAGGTTAGGTTAGGTTAGGTTAGGTTAGGTTAGGTTAGGTTAGGTTAGGTTAGGTTAGGTTAGGTTAGGTTAGGTTAGGTTAGGTTAGGTTAGGTTAGGTTAGGTTAGGAAAAGGC
>NW_021011706.1:0-140153 GCF_003987935.1 Bombyx mandarina | reverse complement strand
CACGAACGAGGTCCATGTCAATATCGGCGGCTGCCTTAATCAAGGATGTCTTGAGTGACTCCAAATTGGGATGAGGCTTTGAGCACGCCTTTTCCTCCAAGTGTTGCCATATCTTGTAATCTAACGGATTCAAATCTGGACTGGAGGAGGGCCAGTCTTCGTGCCGGATGAAGTCGATTTCACGCGCCGCCAGCCAGTCTTGTGTGCTCTTCGCTCTATGAGCTGGCGCCGAATCTTGTTGGAATACCCAGTGCCTGTTATTGAACATGGTATGAGAAACAGGTTCCACAAGGTTCGTCAGGACTGTATTTTGATACACAACTGCATTCGTTTTTACACCTTTCTCACAAAAATGTACCTCTGTTAAGCCCCAATAAGAAACTCCCAACCATACCATGAGCGAGGATGGAAAATGACCTCGTTGGACACGCGGAATACGGTTGCTCGCTTCTTCACTACTGTGTGCGTATACCTTATCATTTTGTTTGTTGTAGCTCTCTTCTACGGTAAAAATTTTTTCATCCGAAAAAAGAATTTCCCGATATTTTTTTCCCGCGTACCGCTTCAACAAAGCGCGGCATCTCTTCAGTCTCAGGTCCATTAGACGAGCATTCAAACGATGTCCTGTTTTTCTTCGATATGCCCGAAGCCCTAAGTCTTCATTTAACTGCGATAGACGACTGGCCGCGCAGATTGAAGGCCTGTATTCAAAATCACGGAGGTCATTTTGAATAAACTTTAGTGTCATAAGAATCTATGTTTTGTTAAGTTCATTTTGGTATATGAATGGTTACATAATGAATAAACTTGTTTCAATTATTTTACATTAAACATGTGACAGAATTTATGACCTGACTATGTATGTATAATAACATCCATTAAATAGTGGAGAAATCAATAATAAATTACAGTTTCCGAAGCGAAGCGAGGGCGGCTTGCTAGTCTTCTTTTTCTAGTCTAGTCTAGTTTTTTCTTTCATTTTGTACCACTTTGTAGTTTCATTCGGCAGTGACTATTAAAACTACAGTTCGTATACGTAAAAGGCTGTCCAATTTCGACTTTCTCTCTATGTTTACTCTCTCTCTCTTCCCAGCTATTTATCCGTCATGGTGGTGGGGTCAGCTTTCCTGACTTTACTCCTCCACTTCGCTCTGTCTTCGACATCCTCGTCAGTAACATTGCATTCTCTCTTGTCCTTCAGCACTACGTCCCTCTCTATCTATGTTTACTATGGTAGTTTGACTATTTTAATAATTAAATGGCACATCAACATCGCATGGAATATTCAAATATATTGTCGGAGGCCAAGACCCGCTTCGGGGTCATAGGGTCATACAGTGGTAGTAGTATTTTTTCCGGACCTTTTGGCGCCCCTGTGTGAGTAGCGCCCGAGATATGATGCCTCTTTTGCCCACCTCGCAATGCCATTGCTTGAGGCACAAAAAAAGGTACGATGCTCTGTTTACCCATGCGGCTTCACCAAGTAGCCCAAGGTGGCTATTATCATTTACAATTCTCTACAATTATCACACGCATCCTTGCGAGTATTATACTTAAAGAGTTGTCCTTTCCGCGCACGTCGTGATGTGGGTACGCGATAACGAGTCTATCGCGTTTCGTTCGTTATCACCTGTGTCATTGTGTTGTAGTTTGACGTGTGTTTACATACTGTACAATTATCTGCAATGTATTCCTTTATGATTAGATACCAGAAGAAATTGGGAACGTTTTCATAGAATCGTAACCTTGGCCTTCATTATTTTTTTGATTCCTAGCTAAGCTGATGGTCTTGAGAGACCATTTCGGCGTAGCCTTAACTAGTAGGCGAGCTCACGGGGCTCAAACCTGACGACGTTGCTAATACTAGCCCTAGCAAGAGCAGTGCTTCGGAAACGCGACCCACTGAGAAGATCCGGTGAGAAATTCAGTGGGCTGTGTCTGTGGGTTAATTTACTCGTCGAGCCCTTCGTCGCAAGCGAAGGATTCGAAGAGAACGATGACCGGTAATTATTTTATCTTAATACATGGATTAGGAAGAATTGTCGATTGTCAACCGCCTTAAATAAGAAGTTCATCAGTTTGGCCGTAAGATCGACCTTGGGTAATAATAAATAATGGGACTAATAATAAAAATATGCCTGCGATTCATGAAAACCGAAGCAAAAAAACTATAACAGTCATGTATTCCCATCCCCTATCAATACTCCCGACCCCCATAACACAGAAGAAAACCTTAACTTGAGAACTTTTAATGTTTAACATTCATCGGATTTCTTCGGATATAGTTCAGTAAATCATTGCAAACACTTTATTTTTTTACAATAAAATATATCATTTATTTACTAAAAGTATCTGCGTTTATCGTCGGCAGCGTCTTGATGCCGCATCTAGACACAATCTTAACTTGGAAATTCTTCAGATTAGCAAACAGTCTCTTCTGTATCTCCCTGATGCAAACTTTCAATACTTCGTAAGCTTCTGTTTGCGATAACGCTGCGGAAAAGATAAACGACAGGATATCTAAGTGTGGCAAAATGAAAATTAAAAAGGAAAACATTGCGGTTTTGCTATCTTAATTGCGTACTAATACAACAATGTTCTATTTACTGGTGGTAGGTCGTGTTGTGAGTCCGCGCGGGTAGGTACCACCGCCCTGCCTATTTCTGCCGTGAAGCAGTAATGCGTTTTGATTTGAAGGGTGGGGCAGCCGTTGTAACTATACTGAGACCTTAGAACTCTTATCTCCAGGTAGGTGGAGGCATTTGCGTTATTGATGTCTACGGGCTCTGGTAACCATTTGACGCCAGGTGAGCTGTGTCCACCCAATATAGCAATAAATATACATGTTCTTCAAACTTACTTGGTCTGTAGAGGTCATCCAGGATACCCAAGCTGATGATGCCTCCGAAGCCGTGGACAGCGTACGGCACTTTGACGCAAGAAGCCAAGAAGTCCAGGGCGTATAGTGCACTGCCTGTGTTCCTATCATAACCAGCTAATAGCATATTCACCATCGTAGGATTCTGTAATTAAAAGGATTTTTTTATTGCATACACGTATGGACGACCTCACAGCCCACCTAGTGGTTACCGGAGCCCATAGACATCTATAACATAAATGCCGCCACCCACCTTGAGATATGAGTTCTAAGTTCTAAACACTCAGTTTTTATAGTAAAACGGCTACCCCACCCTTCAAATCGAAACGCATTACTGCTTCACGGCAGAAATAGACAGGGCGGTGGTACCTACCCGTGCGGACTCACAACACGTCCTACCACCAGTAAATAGAACATTGTTGTAGTAGTACGCAATTAAGATAGACATCTATAACATAAATGTCGCCACCAACCTTGAGATTCTAAGTTCTAAGTTCTCAGTGTAGTTACAACTAATACTTAAAGCTTCGGAAGCTTCGAAACAACTGCTTTAAACCTAAGCACTGCTTTGTGGTTAAGTTAAAATTAATTGCTTAAATCTACCATTTAAGCCGTGGATGGTCATTGCGAGCACTTGTTATCCACACGTGAAGCTACCAAATCGAGTATAAGACAGAGAAAGTATTAAGGAAAACGGTCTAGCAGATTTTTGTAATTAAAAAAATCTCCTAAAAACGCGGCGTTTTTACCAAATCCGAAGTCTCTCAAGACTGTTTTCCATAAAATTCGTGTTTACGACTTTCTTCGGCGTATAATTAAAGTTGTTTAATTACTTTCATAATTAAAATGAATCTCGGATGGTATTAAACTTGTCTACTAGAGGAGATCACGTTAAAATTACTGAACCATGAACTTTTATGTCTCCGAATTAGGTTCCTACATTCATTCATTACTGCTTGCTATAACAAGCAGATCATAGCGCACGTGGCCAAGTCATTCCGAAGCTGTAAAATCGCGAGGTTACTGGCCCTAGAAATAAATGTATTCTTAACAGCAGATAATATCGGCAGAACTGGGCGTTTTTAGCATGACGTGGGAGGAGGTAGAATAGACTGCCCAAGACCGATACAAATGGAAGAATTTGATTCGAGCCCTATACCCCAGCAGAGGTTAATAGCAAAGAAAGAATAAGAATAAGATAATATGGACACAGAAGTTCACTCGATGCGTCGATTACTAATTAATTCCAGTGGTTGTGACGAATCAGGGCATCATACACTTTTGTCTTCAGCAGCTGAGGTCGCCTCGGCAACGTTGCTATTCGAGGTGACATGGATATAATCTTCCCTGCGTATTGAATTCCATACCCTCAGCCATCAATGGAAGAGTTCTCTTAGTCATCCACCTACAATTTTGAAACTTCTATTTCACAGCGATTTTACGACGTTGTTGAAAGCACCATTATGCCAACAGACAATCACTCGGGAACAGTCATCATTGACAATCTAGCAAGAGTGTGAGCAGTCCCAACACCCCACTGCAGATCTTTTACTCTATATCATCGATAATTTAGGAAGAGTGAACAGTCCCAACACCGCCACTGCACATCTTTTACTTCAACGACGACAGAGTTCTTCCTTGAAAATCTTTTAAGCCGCTTTTCTAAATCGCATTCGTTGTTAAGTAACATCATTCGCAATCTTATATACCTGATTTCTTACCGACTACCGTGAAATGCTTGAAAAATCGATCTAAATGTGGCAACAATACGTTTCTGTACACAGAGAGTTCATTTGTTAATCCATCCACAGATATTGCACGATGGAAGTGACTTTATACAATGGTAGAACACCAGCCAGATGGTCACATCTGGTTAAGGAAGTAGTTGGTAGCAATCTATACTATGCGGTCCATGTCACGAATGATCGAGCACTGTGGAGGAAAGTTGCATGTGGTCGCAATCCTCAGCAGTGAGGGAACGATGAAGAAGAAGATACGTATACATGGTTATAAATTTTTGGGATTTCATTTATTGGAGGCAGGATATGATAAAAACCAATAAGAACCTCAATTCTGCTAATTCTGCCGAGAAGCTGTCCAACGTTTCAGTTTGAAGAGTGAGACAGCCGCATTAAAATACAATTAACGATTTTGCGTTGTGATGTCTACGGACTCCAGTAGCTACTTAGCACGAGATGAGCCGTTATTTCGTTTATCCATGATATGAAGCCCCGAAGTAACCAGAGTGTGACCACTAAACCGATTAGCCGCCACTAAACAAATCTGTGTATTTAGTTTTCCAATCCGAAACTAACGCCATTTTTCAAACTATCAGACAGGGTCCTCCTTGTGAAATGGACCACGGCAGGCGTGTCCAACTCGTATCCGTTCTTCAGCTTGTACAACTGCAAGTTCTTGGTAATGTACTGCTGCAAATGTACCGCATCAGCGTGATCTCCTATAACTCCCATTACAAGACTATCCGAAATGTTGTGGAGCTTATCCTCGTCTGTAAGAAAGAGGAAGAAGTCGTTATCATCTTTCTGTGGGATTCTAAATAACAATGACCTCATTTTCATCATAAACTTAGCGATTCTGTGAAGTACGCATTAATGTTCGCCTCGTGAGATCTCACTTGACTGGGCTTTAGTCAGGCTACCTAACAGAAAAATCAAGTATGGCAACTGCGGCCTCCTCAAAATACTCTTACGACTTGCTCATTTTCAATCTGTAGTGGTCCATATTCAGACGAGGAGGACCTTACATGGTTACATCTTCCAAGTCAGTAAACAGAAGGGTCATACACAAGTGTGCGACCTGAGCCTACTCGGCTACTGCTTCCCTACCATCAGTCCGTATGGTTGAGTGTCCCCCTATATTCTTTCTCACTTTCTTTTTTTTATTGCTTAGATGGTTGGACGAGCTCACAGCCCACCTGGTGTTAAGTGGTTACTGGAGCCCATAGACATCTACAATGTAAATGCGCCACCCACCTCGAGATATAAGTTCTAAGGTCTCAGTATAGTTACAACGGCTGCCCCACCCTTCGAACCGAAACGCATTACTGCTTCACGGCGGAAATAGGCGGGGTGGTAGTACCTACCCGTGCGGACTCCCAAGAGGTCCTACCACCAGTGAAATACCCTACTACCCTACCTCTGAATACCCTATACAGGGAGTATTAAAGCATTTCCGAACCACCCTGACAAGCCGTTAAATTCTGACACGATAAGAATCAACAATGATTAAATATATTGGGTCTTTATCTACGAAATTGCCCGCCGACAAACTCTTCAATGGTATTTGGCATTATCTCTCGGGTATTGAATTGTTTCCCTGTGAAGAAGATGTCCAAACTTTGGAAAAAGTAGAAGTCTGTCGGCGCAAGGTCTGTTGAGACCAGCAGTGGATGATTTCCTTAGTTTAACAAAACCCTAGCTATTGTAGGTTAGAGACCGTCTATTGTGCCGCATGAGATCGATCTTTGTCGTGTAGGGCCAGCAAGGACGAGCGATTAACTAAGGCTAGCGGGAAATACACAAGCTTGTCCATCATTGTGTCCAGTTCCTCACAGTAAACATCCGCAGTAACGCTGGTGCCATTTGGCAAGAAGCTGAGATTAAATATACTGGCACTAGACAACCATTCAGTGACTCTTAACTTTTTGAGGGGTGAGTTTTCGTTTGAGGCATTGCTTAGGTGTTGAAACAGGTCTTAACCAACATGATAAGGTTAAACCACAAATGATATTCACAAATGCATTATCTCTGTTCGTGCATAATGAAAATGGCCTATAAATAGGCAACCTTGCGACAAAACCGCGATGCAGGAAAAGTAAACGCATTATTATCTCGACGCGACTCGTTGTGAAAACACATGTGTGTGTACGTCACGCAAATCTGACCTTGGCTTCATAGATCACGGGATCAGGTATGATATTTCGTTGTCACGATCGGTCAGTCACTTCGGTAGATTCGAATTTATTATCTCCATCCGCTTAGTAACTTGTGTCAGGTGATAGTGTCATCATATTCCACCAGCTAAAAAAGATAGCTGCGGCAAAGCAAGTTCTCGAGCTACGCAAAAGTAGAATAGTATTTTTGAAGATTCTTTTTTGATTTCATAGACGGGCGAGCTCACGACCCTCATTACGTGTACTGAGGGTCATGACTCCCCCACTGCATCAATCTGGTTAATGGGTTATCGGAAGCCATAGACATCAGGAAGTTAATGCCGCCATCCTCATTGAGACATGAGTTCTAAGACCTAGTCCTAGTACAACAGTTTCCTCAGCCTTCAAATCGTAACATATCACTCCTCCGTCGCCCAATAGACAGGGTGGCGGTACCTCCCCATACGGGCTCATAAGACGCCCTACCACCAGTAAATTAGATAAATAATTGAATCAAATAAACCCTGATACATCTTTTTAAATATAAATTCACAGACGTGTCCATCGCTTTGTGTGCTCTCGTCGAGATAGTTGTTAAAATGAACTCAATTGACAATGTTATAAGACTGTTAGTTCTTAAACGAAATCTGTATGGACGGGGACTCATATTATTTTGTCCTCGCAAAGTTTATACTTAGCAAAAATATGATATTCAAATACGCCAACCAAACATACATACATATGTACTTAAAGCTTAGAATGTAACCTTGTCCCAGTTTCGCTCCAAAGCTAAAGCGTATTTCACCAAATACTTAGTGTAAAGGCTTTAAGAGCCCGTGGTACCTTTGAAGTCATGTGAAATATACTTTAAGTAAATTATTAATTACTTTTTATGACCACAATTCCCAAATCAACAATGACTAGAGTTGTTCCTAATGTTAGTACTAGTACGCGCTGAACTTAAATGAGGTTTGGTTTATAGCACTAACCAACTGAAGCTAGTTGCGATGGATCTCGCAAGTACACTCAAGAGCAAAGCTTATTCAAAAACTTGAGCTGTTTCCATATTTATGAGCACTGCTCATAGAGTAATGGTAAATGGTTACAATAGCCGATGGTTGCCTTTTTTTTCCAACCTATTCGTCGATAGCCTAAGAGGCCATTCCAGCTACGCCCAGACGGGTAGGTGAGCTCACGGGCTGAACCTGAGAGAATTTGCTAACACTAGCCCTAGCAGAAGCAGTGCTTCGCAGAACCTACCACCGGATCGGAAACGCGACCCACTGAGAAGATCCGGTGAGAAACTGGGCTGGTTAATATAAGAAACGCGCGATCAACACAAACATGAAGTCTTACTTACCGTCGCTCATGACGATAATACTCTGTATATTTGTCTGGTCTGCGGCTACCAACACGAAGTCCTGACACTGAATCCCGATGAGACATTGTAAATACAAAGAAGTTGAAGGATTCGTCATTTAGTATATAAAAAAATTAAATCATCCAAATTAAGAAAGAGAAATTAGCAAAATATTCGTGTATAGCATGCACTGAAGTATATAGGTCTATGATAGCATGTCAGATTGATTAGACATAGACAAACTGGTTGCTAATAAAACTTAAGAATAACACGCGTGGTCTATAGACTCTGAAAGAAAATTTTGGCGGTAAAGTTCGGTCTTTGTTGGCTCCAAGAAGATGGATTCAATTTTTAAACAAAAACTTTATTTTACGCACACTACTTAATTAAATAAAGCATTTTTACGCCAATTAAAATTGCAGCTGTTATTTTTTAATACTTTCCGTGTTGGATGATCAGTGATTTCTTATTTAGTAGGTACAAGTAAAGATGAGGAATAGTCTTCCGTAACTCTTTTAAATTTGTTTCACAATTTGTCATCCACACAATTGATCACAATTTAATCATTTACGTCATTATAGCACTCTTAAAAGATTATCTTGTCTTTTTCATAAGAATCCCTGGGAGACTCTCATGAGTCGAGCGCTATATTGTTTCTCCTTATCTCGGCCACAATGGCTAATGGCATCATAGGCTTCGGGACGCAATCCTTATCTTGTGGATTTAATTCTTTCGTAAGGTTCCGTTGGGGATTATTCTTTGAATGAAGTTAATTAAAGTCTCTTTTTATCGGCATTAATGTTAGTCAGTTCGCGAGTTCATAGACAAACGTATATATAATATATCAACGGTTCATCTTGAGGCATGTATCCGAAATCCCCATTTTATTAGGATAAATACCGTTCGACTTTTAATTAGAACCCATGATTGCTCAACTACGGAGAGGAGCAGGACGATGATAATAATGGCAGTAAGAAACTATCCAATCACTTGTTTTGGTAAAAAAAATGAACTTGTTAAATGAGAATACCATAGTTTATTTATTTATTTCAGGGTTTTTTTGCTTACATGGGTGGACGAGCTCACAGCAGTGGTGTTAAGTGGTTACTGGAGCCCATAGACATCTACAACGTAAATGCGCCACCCACCTTGAGATATAAGTTCTAAGGTCTTAGTATAGTTACAACGGCTGGCCCACCCTTCAAAGCAAAACGCATTACTACTTCACGGCAGAAATAGGCAGGGCGGTGGTACTTACCCGTGCGGACTCTAGAGGTCCTATCACCAGTAGGGTCGCAGGAGTTTGATGAGAGAAGCTGAGGATCTTGCTCAATGGCAAGCCATTGGAGAGGCCTATGTCCACCAATCAATCGCTATGGGCTGATGAGGTGATTTAATTATTTTATTTATCAATAATATTTACATTCGCATCTGTTTTTTACAGTTCCTGAAGATGTGAAGCCATTGACTGGAAGAGTCATAAGTGCGTCTTCTAGTGTTAAAAAGAGACAATGCCGGATACTCTGTCGCTGACGGCCGGTGTCAGCTTGGGTCTGCTGGCTGGTATCGTGTCGGGAGTTTGCTATTTATATGCCAACGGACTCGCTTGGTCTGGGTAAGTTATAGGCTGTATAAGTTATTAGAGGCCCTACAATTCCCGTCAACATTATGTTCGATTAAAGAAGTTTTTTTATTTATTGCTTAGATGGGTAGACGAGCTCACAGCCCACCTGGTGTTAATTGGTTACTGCAGCCCATAGACATTTGCAACGTAAATACGCCACCCACCTTGAGATATAAGTTCTAAGGTCTTAGTATAGTTACAACGGCTGGCCCACCCTTCAAACCGAAACGCATTACTGCTTCACGGCAGAAATAGGCGGTGTGGTGGTACCTACCCGTGCGGACTCACAAGAAGTCCTACCACCAGTAATTACGCAAATTATAATTTTGCGGGTTTGATTTTTATTACTCGATGTTATTCCTTCGCCGTGAAAATCAATCGTGAAAACTTGTTAAGTACGTATTTCATTAGAAAAATTGGTACCCGCCTGCGGGATTCGAACACCGGTGCATTGCTCGATACGAATGCACCGGACGTCTTATCCTTTAGGCCACGACGACTTCAGAACACATTCACAACACACAACACGAAGTATCATTTCTGTTCTATGTTCCTAGATAAAAATTCAGAAAATGACTTCTTCTAACAAACTCGCTCACCGTCATTTCACTCAAAGCGATGTGATTGTCCTAAATTTGAATGAAGCAAAATATTCCCTTTTTTTCTTAAGAATTGAAACAATTACCATTGTGATTACAGTGGATCTAGCCCAGTGAGTTTTTTGCCAGATATTCCCAATGGGTCGGAATTTCGATCTCTTGATATGGTAGATGTTAGCAAATTCGTTCGCCCACCAGTCAAGGCGAAGCTAGAATAACCCTTGGAGCTTACTGAGAGATAGGTTAGAAAAAATGAATACAGCACAGCACGCGTAGCAAGGTCCAGCCTTCTTAATTGAAAAATATGAAGAAAATAATTTTAACTGCGCCATCTATTATTCTATTTTAGAACTACAGTCGCCTCTCAGCTAAACGTTTTTATTTACAATAATAGATGGCAGCTCTAAACTACACTAGTATTTAATCTTATGGTGCTTACTTAAACTTTTGCTAAGAAAACTACATTTTATAATAGTCTGAGACTATAATGAACTCTGTAACTTCACAAAATATTATTTTGTCAAGTTCAATCCCCCGTCCCGAATTAAAAACATCTAATTTGCAATAATACAAAGTATTTCACCATAAAATGATTTTATTCCATGTATTTTTAGATATAAATCACGCTATACACATTACTTACCACCTATTTAATCGTAATCAAAGTATGCAAACGCTACGCAAAAAAGTAAGAGTGAACTAGACGTTTTAGTTCTCTTCCTACGTTTGATAACCTATTGTCACGTAAGTCAAAGATAAAAATCAAAAAAACGAATAAAACACTAAAAGTTTTCGACACATCCGTATCGTCTGTCACAACAAAGACAACACAAATAAATCTCCCATTCAACGACCGATTTTTTCTTCCTCTCCAATACTGACTTTTTTTTTCTTTTTTCCGCCTGCCTATTCACTGATAGCCTAGGAGGCTATTCCAGCTATGAATGGGTAGGTGTGCTCACGGGGTCAACCTGAGAAAGCTTGCTGACCATAGCCCTAGCAAGAGCAGTGCTTCGCAGAATCTACTACCGGTGTGCTTAGTGCGAGTTTTTTAACGTTCTCGATAGCGTAAAAGTTAACGCAATTTTGTATGCAGCGTATTTTTGAACAGCGCGCCTAGCGGCAAACGTAGGCAAACGATCCTATTCCATACAAATATGAGCTAACTTTTACGCTATCGAGAACGTTAAAAAACTCGCACTAAGCACACGGATCGCTAAAACTCAAGAACGGCTGGACCGATTTGACTAATTTTGGTCTAATTATTTGTGAAAGGCCAGAAAAGGTTTAAAATGTAGATAAATATGAAAATGCTCGGAATTAAATAAAAATAACAATTTTGTTTTCCCTTTGATGTGTCCCCCATCGGATGGATTCCTTTTGTTTGTTTTAAGTTTATTTTATACAAAGTTTAGGTCTTTTATTTATCGATTGAGGCACTACGAAGTCTGCCGGGTCAGCTAGTCATGTTATAAAAATGAACATGATTGATGATATTGCAATAAGGTGCCTATGATAAATGCACATTATTCTGTTTAAATGTGTCTCTATTTCACGTGACATTTTTTTATTCCCCTTGTAGCCAGCATACGGCCCATCTGATGGTATGAGTCACCGTCGACCATGGAGCTAAACCGCTGCCTTAAAACGACAGAACATGAATACCTATCGGTACGAGAGTATCCGTGTTTGTGAGAAAAAGACAAACTTTCAATTATAAGTATTGTACCTCTGTCAAATTCAAATCAACGCATGGCTACTTCGCGACAGAATTAAATAAGATCGCTGCGCATACCCGTCCGAATTCGAAAATACTTCCTACCATTAGTAACTACGCAAATCTAAAAATTATATGAAGTTCAACTTTATTGAAGTTCTTCTTTTAGTTGCGTGCTTGGGAACGAGTAGATCACAGCGTCTTGGGCAACAAGTCATAGACATCTGGCAAAGTTGCACTATAATAACACATAATTTACTTTATTGTTAAGCGTATTTATCAAGATTTGTGGCTACATTTGTTTTTTTTTCCTACCTATTCTAGAAACCTCGAGGGGTTATTCTAGATTCATCGAGCTAGTAGGTGAGCTCACGGAGCTCAAACCGGGAGTGTTGCTAACACTGGCCTTAGCACTGGCCTGGCTGTGTTTACGGGTTAATATACTCGTCGAGCCCTTCGTCGTAAGCGACGGCTTCGGCGAGGACGGTGACCGGTCCTTGAGGTTCCTAAGCAATGGATCGGGAGGATCCGTAATGACATGGGCTACATTTGTACAAGTATCTATATTTTGCGACTAAATTTAAAAAAGACTGATTTATGAAATGTTGTATTCATAATTTATTTTATTAAAATACGTCAAGGAAGGATAGGTTCGTAAGTGCGTGCATAAGTACATAGTACACAAGACTTTTGAACCAGTTTTTATTCATTTAGATTTATGTATTTAGAAAAAACTGTCAAATAAATAAATTAATACGAGGTTAAATTGAATAGATACATTTTTATTATTATTTTCCAATGCATTTCGTACCATGAACAGGCGTCTTTAGACTAACAATAGATAGAACGGATAGTGATGCGCCGCGGACCGTAACGGGGTGACCGGCGAATGTTTTATTTCGATTTTTTAATTTGAACGCGGCACAGACTAATCTTCTAAAAACGTAGTGTATACTCCCTCATTTTGTAACAAAAATAAACACAGCTTTAAGATTACAGTAATGTCTAAACAATTACAATAGTGATAAATTTGGTTTCGGGCATTGTTCAAAAACAAAATTTTGAAGTATTTTTTTATGATTGAAGGATTACTGATGGCTTTTCCAGTTTCACCAGAACAGGTGGGCGAGCAAAGGCTCAGCCAGGAGAGATTTGAAGTCGTCGTGGCCTAAAGGATATATGAATGAGGCCCGGAGCATTCGTATCGAGCGATGCGGCTGTGCCGGTATTCAAATCCCGCAGGCAGCTACCAATTTTCCAGATGAAATACGTACTTAACAAAATCATTATACTTGTAACTATACTTGAGACCTTAGAACTTATATCTCAATGTGGTTGGCGCATTTATGTTGTACTTCTTTCCTCCATGTTGTAGATGTCTATGGGCTCCAGTAACCACTTAACACCAGATGGGCTGTGAGCTCGTCCACCCACCAAAGCAATAAAAAAAAATCAAACTCGCGAAACTATAATTTGCGTAATTACTGGTAGGACGTCTTGTCAACCCGCACGGGTAGGTACTACCAATACTAATGGCAACAAGTCAACCTTAACTATGAAGAGATTTTTAGCTAATCTAAATAATAAACAGTATAAATATAGACGGTATAACTGGCTGGGTAACCTACCAGAAGAGGCTTCAGCAGCCTGGAGATCTAAATAATCTCCAAAAGGACTAGGGCAGAAGGCAAGGGGAAACCGCTACGACTAATCTTCCCAGGAAAGTAATTATGAAATACAAGCAATGAGTGTTTTACGGTTTACAAAGTCTTAGCTGCAAGTCCAACGATGTTATTTATGGCGGTATCGGAATCCTATTAACCGTTTTTCACGCTGCACCGGGCACCCCGCCATGTGCGCACCGTTATGACAATATGTCGTCACTTCCGGCTATCCGCCATGTGGGCAACCGATTATTTAGGAAGTTTTACCGACGATTATTAACGAGCTCACACACCAACTATAGAGACCCCACAGACATTTTTGTGTATAGGAGCAACTTTTTCATCCATAAAACTGGAATAACTGCGACTGAAATAGGCAGCACAGTTATGATAAGCACCAACCAGTAAATGTTATTCGAAATAGAACTTCAGGAACAGAATCAGAATAGCATGTAACCGGACACAGTGACGTAAAATACATAAAGCTTTGGAAAATTTTGCGCTAATGATGATAAAAAAAGTAAATAGCTTCAGCTCTTGGATAGCGACGCCAATAACGGTGTAAGCACTTGACAATATCTAAACACTCGCTAATTAATAAGATATATCCACTTAAGCTATGCAAGACCTTTGAGATTAAATATAATGAAAACTTCAAAGGAGAAGAGATCGATTTGCCACTAATCTAACACATCAAATACTGTTTTTATTAAAATGGATAATAATATAATAATAATAATAATTTCTTTATTTACTACATAAACTCTTAAATCATGACCTAGAATACTATTTACATATTTAACAAACTGAGAGATTACGCAGATGGCATCAACAATATAAAATTAACCAATGATCCTCACACTAGGCATAGCCTGTATCGTGAGGACCAAAATGCGATTTACTATGTATATAATTGACCTCAAAACGACATCACTATTATTAATAATTATTACGCTCAAAAACATGCGTTACAAGATTTAACATAATATAATATAATAAAAAAATTTTGAGTAATAAAAATAACACATCAAATAATTACACTCATAGCTAACACTAACTCAAGTCAAACAAACTCGCAGATACTGTTACTTAATTTTGCGTGCAAAGCAACGTTGTACAATTTATTTATTACAAGTTCGCACGATATTCGAATTTACTTTAAATAATACCGTGACCACGAAAATTGTAAAATATTCGAATCAGAAATCGGAAAAGACAAAACGAACCCGAGATTAAACCGTAAATTTAGTTTTAATCATAAATAATCATTGTATTTTATTCACCGATGATACTTGCTACACATTCAGTTTACCTCAAAACAAAAAAACCTTGAAATCATGATGTCCTTGTTCTTTTGATAGGCATAATTAATTACGCATTCTGAACCAATTGTTGCAGTCATTCAATTGAAATTGAGTTATGTTTTTATTGTACACAAAAAAGTACACAATATAAACAGGTAGGCACAAAAAGCGAGCTTAAACTCAGACATGAGTTTTCTTGCAGCAAACTAAAATCAGAGGAACACTTCTTACCCACCTCCTGTAACTGTTTATATTACAATTCTCAAAAGTTAGCCCTTAAAGGATAAAAGAAATGTATTTAGAAACTAGCTTAACTAACTTGACTTGGAAATATCAGCAGCCCGTAAAAGCCAAGACCGTATCTTCCTCAATAACTTCGAAGCCTGGTAAATCCATTAAGTGTTCGGTAGGTTCCCAAAATCATATTGGTAAAAATCATGTTTTTCTGGTGGTAGGACCTCTTGGGAGTCCGCACGGGTAGGTATCTCTGCCCCGCCTATTTCTGCCGTGATGCAGTAATGCGTTTCGGTTTGAAGGGTGGGGCAGCCGTTGTAACTATACTGAGACCTTAGAACTTATAACTCAAGGTGGGTGGCGCATTTACGTTGTAGATGTCTATGGGCTCCAGTAACCACTTAACACCAGGTGGGCTGTGACCTCGTCCACCCAGCTAAGCCATTTTTTTTTTAAATTAAGAACCGAGTTAGAACACCATTCGGGAGTCACGATCACTGATCAGTTACGTCGCGGCAACGGAGGGGGTCAAACGTCGCAGCATTGCATAAAAATAATAATTTGAATTAATTATTAGTTCAATTATTGAGGCTGGTCGAAAACTTCGAATGAAACGTTTTTGTAAAGTTTGAAAAAGTTGAAAATAATAGTTTTTTTTTTTTTAATACAAACTATTAGTGAATCGTGTTTATTTGGGATTGTGTTGATTTTTTGATCTCGGTATGTACATTACGATTTTATATATTTATTTAGGTATGTAGTTTAGTTTACAAAGCGGTATATTCATGCAGATTTTATTAGCAACGACATAACGTGAATATGCGTAGAGCGATACTAAGTCTTACTTAATTCAATTCATACTTTATTAAGTGTATTGATTTTCGAGCCGCAATTTTAATATTAAAGTATATAGTGAAAATAGGAATTAATGGCATTTTAAACTTTATAGAAGTAAATTCGATGCGATCTTCACCACATTAAATTAGTTTAGGGTCTTCACTGTAAAAAATAAAGTAAGTCGAATATGCATTTAAACATAATAATAATATTAAATAAATTGTATTTTATTTTAATACTATGTACTTTTTGCCTAAAAAAGGTGGTAACCCTACGTGAGAGGCACAAAAAACTTATGTGGTATTGTCATTCAAATAGTCGCTTACTGTACAATAAATAGGCCTTCACTATTAAAGTACTTACATATCGAGTGATCCGACTATATGGTACTAAGTTTTCTTATAAGTACGTATTTTTATATATAAATAATTGGGAACAAATCACACACGGTCATCCGGCTCCAAATTAGAATTCCCTGTGCTATGGGTACCAGAGACTGACATACATACTGATATACGTTTAAACATATACATATATAGATAATAAACGCTCAGACAAAGAGAAAACAAACCTGTTCATCACAAGAATGTTTGCCCGATTTGGTAATCGAACCCACGATCCTCGGCGCAACAGTAAGAGGCGCTATCTGCTACACCAGTGGTAGTCAAACTTATTAGCCCAAGAGCCAAATATGCAAATTAAAATGATTTAATAAAATTTAGAGGCAAATCTGTGTGCGGAGCCGCACTTTTTATTTTTTTTTATTTTTTTTATTGCCCTTGTAGGCAGACGTACATACGGCCCACCTGATGGTGAGTGGTTACCGTCGCCCATGGACTTCAGCAATGCCAGGGGCAGAGCCAAGCCGCTGCCTACCGCTTAATACTCTCCACAAGCCTCGTTTGAAGAAGGACATGTCATAGCGCTCGGGAAACACCGTGGAGGGGAGCTCATTCCATAGCCGGATGGTACNAAGAAGGACATGTCATAGCGCTCGGGAAACACCGTGGAGGGGAGCTCATTCCATAGCCGGATGGTACGTGGCAAAAAAGATCTCTGGAAACGCACTGTGGATGACCGCAGTGGCTCCAGATAGTATGGATGAACTCTACTCCGGTGGCGGGCGGTGCGATGGTAAAAACGAGATGCTGGTATCATCTCGAACAATTCCTCGGAGCACTCCCCATGGAACTTTGCCGACCTTCTGTGCTACAACACTGAGTCAGTGAAAAGTGTTATGTGTTTAATGTTGTTAGGATAAAACTGGGTTCCATACTCTCGATAGCTTTATTTAATCAGATCAATAAACAGTATTCATTAAATGTCATTCTTGGCTCCTGCACCGTGTTTTAGTTTTTCGCCGCCATTTTTCGTTTCAACTTTTTTCCTTGAGGCGTCTACAAAAAGGAAATAATTAAAGAAGGTCCTAATAGATTCTACGGGTAAAATCAAAAGAAACCCGCAAATGTCTCCGCTACCATGCGAAGGTAGATGACGTCAGTCATGATGCGATATACAATGAATTTCGTTAGATAGAACACCTAAACAGCAAATATGCAGTCTAAGTATAGCACTTAACACCAGGTGGGCTGTGAGCTCGTCCACCCGTCTAAGCAATAAAAAAAAAACACTGAGCTATATAGTTAATTTACACATAATATCACTGAGCAATGCACGGAATGAATCACATCGGTAGATTTAGGAGGGAATATTTTATTTCAATAATAATTTTATCATTTAATTAAGTAGATACCCCAGCTACCTATTATTGACTGATAAAATAGAAGACTATACTATTACAGCGATTGATATTGTTGATAGAATATGTAGCCAAAAGTTTTGCGTTGTATTAAGCTCCTAGTATTTATTGCCAGCGTTTGGTTCATCAAAGGGTAGTAGTTATCAATGACAACTTGCTGAAATAGGTACCATAAAATGGTATTTGGGGGAAAAAGCACTTCAATGTAATTTAATTAATAAAAAAAAGAAGGTTTTTTTTATGCTTTATCTGTATCTGACTCTTTCTATTAAAACATAACGATTTTTTTATTCGAATCTTTGTTGATTGCTGTGGATTATCATTTTTCAGTGATTTTCAATCAATTCGAGATTACCTAATTAAAAAATTCGCACGCATGTCAAGAGCTGGTGCCAATATCAGAATTTAATTACTTTTCTACTAATCTAGTAATTTGACCAGGGTAATACAGATTATAAAAGTAATGAATAAAAACAAAACAAAACTTTTAATAGGGCTGTCAATCAGATCCAAGAATAGTAGAGATTTAAATACCTTCGTGTTGTTTGTAATCCGCATGGAGTTAATTTTATTCGTTTCTTTCAATTCAATGTCTATGGTTATGTCTGAAGAAAAAAAAACAGAATATTGTTTTTAATTACGGTCAATGTCAATCAACTGCAGAACTCGACTGTGGCTGCTCACGGTAACATAATAATAACGAACCAGCCCGGGCTAACGAGACAGAAGCCGTGTAATTTGCGTAATCGATACAGATACGGTTTCGTAAATTATTTAACTGGCAACCAACTGTATTTCGTTGTGGTTCTAATAAATGGATACATTACGCTGCGAATATAACATTGCCACATTTAAAAAAAGGTCCATACTTTTTCACATTCACATTTCTCCGATGATTTCTTGAAAGTAAAATGTTTGTTCTCAGCAAGCGCTACAAAATTGGTTCATAGATTTCGTTGAATTCAGGATCCCAGAGTTATAGTAAAGGCACTAATGAACAATAAATGTATATACATCTATATATTAATACGTGAAAAAAAACTTTGTATCCCTTTTTACGAAAATTGCGCAAACGGAGCAGTATGAAATTTTCTACACTTGTAGATAATATAGAGAAGAAGTGCACAATGCTAATATTTTTTTAAAATAATGCATAAAAGATACATTAAATCAATAAAGAAAACATTACACACACTACATACCATGTATTTGACGCACACACGCATGCATACTATCTATTGTCAAACTTTTGTTCTTGACGTCTGTTGTCAAATTGAGATTAAATATTGTTTGTCTTTGTTAATATTTTTTAGAGTGTAGTCTTGGCAAAATTTTTGATTATAAAAGTATAAAATACAATCATAATAGTGTACAAACTTACAATTTCAATTAATTATAGTCGAATTTCGACTACTGCGGGACCTCTAGTACACATGTATTGTTTGAATGGTTCGTTATAGGTACGGCGATATTACACTTTAAGCCATATTACAACAGAAAGCGTGTAAGATTTGAAATACCAATCCGTATCTCGGAGTCGCCCTTTTTTTAAAGACAATCTCAAAAAGAGTGAACAAAAAGTCTTAGGTCCACGAAATGGAAAGCATTACAAGTTGACGCGCAGGAATGTCAGCCATCAAAAAATCGGTTGTTTTCGCGATGAACTAGAGTCGGACACGCTCCGCTTACCGCCAACGGACACCACGCCAAGCCAAGCCTTTTGTTGGATTACACACGAATTTTTAATGTAACCTTTATATTTGATATGTTTGTGGACATTACCATTGAGTCGAAATTTATAACACACTATAGAGGAGTGTAATACAAAATTTAGTTCGAATTTGCATTGTTAAGAAAAATTTAATATCTACTGGGAAATTCTTAATTATTAAAACGTATTAAAAATAAATAAGTTCCAACATAGAACTTTTTTTTTAATGCGGTTAAAAAAATTGCTTTAGAGTGCCACAGACAAAACTGATTTAAACGGATTAGTTTTAAAGTTACGCAATATTGAATTGACTTATTATTCCTACCACGTCGGCACGTTTCCTTCTCACGCATTCGCCTTCCTTCCGCCGAGACTGCTGTATAAGGACTTAAGCAATGGAATTATACTCGCCTTGGGTTCGGAGCTTACGGTGTTATAACACAATATGATCGAAAATATCCCCACTGAAAATAACCCACTGAGTTTCTCCCCGGATCTTCGCAGTGGGTCGCGATCCGGTGGTAGATTCAGCGAAGCACTGCTCTTGCTAGGGCCAGTGTTAGCAGCTCTCTCAGGTTGGGCCCGTGAGCTCACCTATCAGTCCGCGCAAAGATGGACTGGCTCCTTAAGGAAAAAGAAAAACTTTAAAAAAATCGATCAATACTTCTAACTAATGCTGAGAATTGTAATCGCTCGTTCACTCAGTCTTAAAAAAAGTGAAAAAACTTTGACCACTTCTGTGGCTTTTTTAAATCATATAAATGAAGTAATATTTATTATATTTAATTTATGGCCTTTTAAATGCTTCATCAACACTAAACCTTATAACTAGAAGACAGAAGATGAATGAGTTTATTTATTAAATTAGAAAATGTTTTAAATAAATATTATTATATTGCTATAGACTTGTACGTGTACTTATATCATTTATGTCAATCTCAAAATAAATATAAAAAAACATCAATTTTTTACCGGAGCCCATAGACATCTACAACGTAAATGCGCCACACACCTTGAGATATAGTTCTAAGGTCTCAGTATAGTTACAACGGCTGCCCCACCCTTCAAACCGAAACGCATTACTGCTTCACGGCAGAAATAGGCGGGGCGGTGGTACCTACCCGTGCGGACTCACAAGCGGTCCTACCACCAGTAGACTCACAAGCGGTCCTACCACCAGTAACTCACAAGCGGTCCTACCACCAGTAACTCACAAGCGGTCCTACCACCAGTAACTCACAAGCGGTCCTACCACCAGTATTTAAAAATATTGATTTCACAAGCCCCTTATAAGAACTTCTTAGCAATCACCTTGGAGTTAAAATGTAAACTAGCTTCAGTAGATTGCTATTTAGACCAGGGCTGAAGCCTTTGAAAATGGTAAAAAGTGAAAAAAAATTATAGTAGGATGAAACCCGTTAAAAAGGACGAGAATATAACAAAAATGAAAGGAAAAATAATTTACGGGCGACCTGAGGTCGGGAAGTGGAAGGGAGTAAATTTTTAAGGGTAAAAAACGGTGTATCTCAATTTCGGGCAAAACTGCAAGTCCTATGAAAAAAAATTAAATGACAAAGTTGTAGGTAATAAAGAGACCATTGATGAGATTACTTATTGTATTTATTTCATTATTAGCGACCCACTCTCGCTTCACTTCGAGAACTGTAATTTATTATTGATTATGAGAATGAGATGGCAGATTTTTTCCAACTTACTTGATATTTAATTTAAAAAATATAGTTAAAATACTAAAAATTTTAAGTTTCATCAAAATCCATCAAGTAGTTTTTGCGTGAAAGAGTAACAAACATAGGTACATCCATACATATATTCTTATAAACTTTCGTGTT
The DNA here is from genome assembly GCF_003987935.1 of Bombyx mandarina. The sequence continues at coordinate 118,724 of NW_021011706.1, read as the reverse complement.
TATAATATTAGTAGAATTTAGAAACTATGGACACAAGTTTGAATTTTGATTACCTAATTGAAATTGATTAGTTGTAATAATTTAGTTTTTATTTTACTTCAAAACTCGGACAAACAAAATTGTAAGTACACCTGCTTACTATTTACTTGTCATTTATTTGCGATATAATGTAAAAGCAATGGTTTGAAGGATAGAGTTGCTTGATAAGTTTCCTATCATGGATTTATTTCTTCTTCCCTGTGCCCTTATTTTGCGAAGGTGGAGTGGCCTTTCCCGAGGACCCGGTACCCTGCGGACTTGTCTCGCCGGTCAACAGATATCTCGTCACTTTTGCCTTTAGTTCCATATACGTCAGATTATTTCGATTCAGCTGTGGCAGAACGGATATCCGCTTGTCGCTTTCCTGTTCAATACAACGTGATAAGATTTACTCGGATTTTTTTTTGCTACCTAAGCTGAGAGCCTTGTGAGGCTATATCAGCATAACCTTAACTAGTAGGTGAGCTCACGGGGCTCAAACCTGACGACGTTGCTAGCACGAACCCTAGCAAAAGCTTCGCAGAATCTACCACCGGAACGGAAACGCGACCCACTGAGAAGATCCGCCGAGAAACTCAGTGGGCTGTGTCTGAGGCTTAATTTACTCTGAAGTGCTCTACGCTACACTCACTATTTAGAGTATTGGATCGATAAGTAAACTATATTACAGCTAAATAATATATTTGATACTTCGATCGTATTTCTAAACGTGATTCAGTATTGACGTAGTTTCTGTAGATATAGTTCATTTAATACCAGATGAGCCGTGAACATCTCTATCGGTAGTAATTTATTTTAAAAATAGGCAGAATCATTTGGAGCTCAAGGACTCAAGGGCCACCTAGTATTAAGTGGTGACCGGAGCTCATAGACATCAGCCGCGTAAATCCCGCCACGCATCTTGAGACGGGAGTTCTAAGTTTCATTTTTACAATAAAACGGCTGCACTACCCTTCAAACTGAAATGCATTTACTTCACGGCAGAAATAGGCAGGGCGGTAGTACCCACCCGTGCGGACTCACAAAACGACCTACCACCAGTTATTACGCTAATTAGGATTTTGCGGGTTTGATTTTTATTACCTACACGATGTTATTACTTCACCGTCGTGAAAGTCAATCGTGAACATTTGTTAAGTACGTACCTATTTAATTAGAAAAATTGGTACCCGCCTGCGGGATTCGAACACCGGTGCATAGCTTGTTACGAATGCACCGGGCGTCTTATCCTTTAGATCTAAATGCAATAGAGAATCGTGTAACCAGGCGAGTAGGTGAGCTCACGGGGCTCAAACCTGACGTTGTTGTTAACACGAACCCTAGCAAGAGCCGTGCTTCGCAGAATCTACCACCGGTCGCGTTTCCGATCCGGTTTGAGCCCCGTGAGCTCACCTACTCGCCCGGTTACGCTGATATGGCCTCTCAAGACCATCAGCTTAGGTAGGGAAAAAAAAGAGACAACTCTTCAAAAGAGAAACTCTTCAACTCATGATCTATGGTCTTCTCCACCATACCTGTCTTATTACAACTAGATAGTATATTTTCTTATGCTCAAACAATTCTGTAGGGTAGGCATATGTAGGCAAACTAAACAGTCCTTTGACCACACCGGATTCGTCGCACAAATCGAAGATAGTGGACGCCGCCAACCGGCATTTCTTCCTTAAATACTCCAACAGTACTCTGACGTGGCATTTCGGGTTAACTAACAATATCTTCTCAATAGAGAGATCTGGCTCAGAAGATCTCTGTAGGAAATTTGATAGCTCCGCTGTGTCCTTATAAGTTACTTGTATAAACATCTTTTGACGTTTACTTTGACAGATTTGACGTGAATGATTTTTTTCAAATGCCGTTTCGAAAAGTTTGGCCATTTTTTCTTAGATATTTTTATTTAATACTAGCTGACCCGGCAGACTTCGTAGTGCCTCAATCGACAAATAAAAGACCTAAGCGTTTGTATAAAATAATTTTAAAACAAACAAAAGGAATCCGTCCGACGGGGGACCATGAAAGGAAAAACAAAATTGTTATTTTTTATTTAATTCCGAGTATTTTCATATTTATCTACCTTTTAAACCTTCTCTGGACTTCCACAAATAATTCAAGACCAAAATTCAAACCGCTAAAACTCTAGGAGGCTAGGCTAGGCGGAGCCGGAGACTAACTAAAATTAGACTAAAATTACGAAATTAACTTTACAATCATCTTCTTAATTTATTTGACGGCGAACGAGTTGGATGCCGAAGACCGGGCAAAGTGGAGGAGTTTAAGTAGGAAAGCGAACCCGGACCACTAGACCGGGAAAACGCTAAGAAGAAGAAGATGATAAACGAGTTCACGGCCCATTCAGTGCTAAGTGATCATCGAAGCGCATAGACATCATGAACAGAACGCATTACTGCTCCGCGGTAAAAAAAATGCACTACTACCCGTGCGGCTTCACAAAGCACCCCTTATAAGAATTTTCACGAGACTTCTAATGTAACAAGTAAGCTAAGTTAGTATCCGTGATCAAGCTGTACATTCCGTGCTGTATTAGAAATGAATAGCTGTATGTTTTTTATTATGCGATCTTATCGCCGGAGAGCATTTTTAAGGAATCGCGTCTTCCGGATTTCTTCAGCGAATTCTCAGTTCTTCGGATATTTGAAAACGATTTGAGCTGTTGGCGAGAAATGAATCTCGTCTGACCCAATACCGCCCCAATGGCGTGCCTCAGAGCTGACTTAAGCTCTTTATCAGCTAGTAATGATAGTATTAGCTAATGGTGATCCTTCCAAATAATTATATATCTACATAAGTAGTTTGAAAAGTAAAAATACACGTTTATAGAGTAAGCCGAACTAACAATTATTTTGTTTATTTTTATCCCGTTGATACTAGTCAGGATATTACAGCAAAATTATATTTATTATTAAAATTGTTGTATTGTTATCGGTCCTTCTCGATGCGTGTGCCACTTTATCGGGCGTTTGATGCCTGTAAAAATAACGTTCAAATATTGTCATCCGTCTCGTCGAACCCTCCCGATCCACAAGCACCGGTCACCATCCTTGTCGAACCCGCCGCTTGCGAAGGGCTCGGCGAGTAAATTAACCCACAGACACAGCCCACTGAGTTTCTCGCCGGATCTTCTCAGTGGGCCGCGTTTCCGATCCGGCAGTAGATTTAGCGAAGCACTGCTCTTGCTAGGGTTAGTGTTAGCAACGTCAGGTTGGAGCCCCGTGAGCTCACCTACTTGTTAGGTTACGCTGATATAGCCTCTCAAGTCTATCAGCTAAAGTAGAAAAAAATATTCAAATATTCGGTTATATTACAAACCAATACCTTAAATACCAAGCTAAGAAAGGCGTTAAAAAAAGAGAGCCTTGACTGGTTTTGTTTATTTGTAGTGTATTTAGTTGTTCGCTCCTAAAATACGACTTAACCTTTAGTAAAATAAGCTATTGTTCGCCGCCTTTGCTTAAAAAATAAATACATATAAAGAACATAATGATTTGTCCACAGTCCCGCCTGGTTCAATTTTTAATGAATAATGTAGAATGCGACTCGTAATAAAAATGTGGAAAATATATTTATTTAATACGTTTTTTCTTTATATGAATGGACTTCTCCTTAAAAACATCCTAAAGGTCACAACGAAAATCTCGCCTCTCAATTATTTTAAAAAGTGCCTCCCTTCTTAACTCCAGTTAAATAAATTTCTAGCTATGATTTAACCAAGTAAAACATAATTCAAACATTTTCCTTGAAAATTATTGTAGCTTTTAGCTTAAAAAAATCAAAATTTGACACAAAACTAATCATAATTGGTATGTGTTTAATGTTGTTAGGGCTGGGAAAAAGATTAGATTATTAACTCACCGGGAAGCTCCTTAACGCACTTTTTACTTTTTAGTCTAGAAAATGTTCAACGTAGAGTGATGTACAATATATAATATTAATTTCCTATTTAACACCGACAACGAATTCTTTTTTTTTACCGCCATTTTTTGTTTCTACTTTTTTTTTTAATGCACACATTGTTTCACTTCGAGCGTCAACAGATGGCATTAATATAGCATCGCCAAGGAATTAGGAAAAGAAAGTCCCAACAGTAATCTTTCTAAATATGTTGCTCAATGTACAGACATATTATCCTATACAGTGGATTATATATATATTCGATGTTAGTTTAAATAGATAATTTCTAGGCTAACAACTTTACCTGCATATTTAACTTTGTTGGTCATTGACCCGTTTATTTTAAACAATAAGAATTCATTGTATTCAAACCTTATTGATCTAGTTTTAATTGAAACAGCTTATTTGCATTTCTTAATTGTCAACGAACAATAAGACATACAATGATTCAGCTGTACCTCGGCCACTTCGAGGAGCCTCAATGTGACACAATTCTATGATTAAAACATTTTCGAGCTTAATCACGCACTGGTTTTAAAATTACAAAATTTTAATAGCGTTTTTGAATCACGAATATCGATACGTATGCAATTATCCAAGTGAAGCGGATCTCTTAAAGTTCGTGAAGATTACGTTGAAGCATTCCGTTATATTAATTACAGATCAAGCTAAGCAATGTTTTAAAATGATGGCTTCTATCGGACAAAAATTCTGAAGATCCTTTTGAATTGCGCAAATCGGTGAATAAGTTCTTTACAGCTTATTATATTATCTAGCCATGTGGCCTTATGTTACGCTCAACCATGTCTTAAATCACTGGTTAGTGGTTATTTAAAAAAAAAAACACATTTTGGGAGTTTTGAATTTTATTACGAAATCGATGATAGCTTTCGAGATTTGTTATTAATTATTATAATGGATAATTTTGTCGTATTTAGCATTACCCGCCTCCGGTATTTGAATGCCGGCATAGTCGCGTCAGTTGATTCTCTTACTCCGCGTGTCTTATCCTCTAGGCCAGAGGCTCCCAAACTTATTTTGTCTACTGCCCACTTTGAGAATAAATTATTTTTAGCGCCCCCTTTTTTCACCTAAACCACAATAGTGAGAGCTCAGTCGGTGTCTAGGAGTCCTCCTAGATGAAATTACAAATCGGCCAGGCCTCTTCCAGGCCTCTACACAATGCCCCCATTTTTTTCTGGGTCTCTAACCGTCCTTTAGACCTGCAGCGCCCAGAAGGGGGGTTAGCGCCCACTTTGAGAAAGGCTGCTCTAGGCCATGACTATGAGTAAAAAAACGTAAATAATAAAACAAACTTTCAAAGATAATTCATTTCAACAGTATATTATATACATTAATTTATCAAATATGTATTTTTTTCCGTGTCGTGTAATATATTATATACTAGCTGACCCGGCAGACTTCATAGTGCCTTAATCGATAAATAAAAGACCGACGGGGGACACATCAAAGGAAAAATAAAATTGTTATTTTTATTTAATTCCGAGCATTTTCATATTTATCTACCTTTTAAAACTTCTCTGGGCTTCCACAAATAATTCAAGACCAAAATTAGCCAAATCGGTCCAACCGTTCTCGAGTTTTAGCGAGACTAACGAACAGCAATTCATTTTTATATATAGAGTTAGAAGATAGAAGATATGACAAATCGTACGGCACTCCTTATGGTATTCGATCCTGTAACTCGCCCGGTGTTTGCCTTATCTACTGTCCGACTTTGATTATATATCGTAAGCGATATCACGATTCACGAATCCCACATCGACACGTAAATGTACATAGATCATTGACAGATTAATGATCACAATATTACTTTCACTGCTTTTTTTTTTAAATTTCATTTGAAAATTATAAATGAATGATATTTTCTCGCGCTACCTCAGCTAACATTGCTCACGACAAAGGCAAGATACTGTTGGCTTTTCCCCCTACCTATTCGCTTGCAGTTTAGGGGTGTTCCGGTTACGCGCGGATGGATAGGTGAGCTCACGGACTCAACTTGAGAGAATTTACTAACACTAGCCCTACTAGCAAGAGCAGTGCTTCGCATCCTACTGAGAAAATCCTGCGAAAAACTCAGTGGGCTACCTCTATGGGACTGATGGCTTACTTACTGGATACAAAGCCTACCATTGTAGTAGTCATGAACACGGACATTTCCATTGTAATAAATCACACTTTTTATGTTCTAAACGAATTCCAGTCTTGCACCTCCGACACCGTAAATAGGTAAGAAATCTTTAAACAGAAGCATCAACGCCCCTTAGGGTTCATTAAAAAACATCTATAATGAGTGGTTTGAACGATTAATAATAATAATAACTGGGAACAAATCAGGCAAGGTCATCCAATTTAGGATTCCCTGTGCTATGGGTACCAGCGACTGACAAACACCCAGACTAAGAGCAAACAAACCTGTTCATCACACAATGTTTGCACGATGCGGGAATCGAATGCACAACAGTCACTACTGCACCACGGACTCAGTCGCCCAAAACACGTCATTTCGGAACCTCTCGACCTCAAGCACCGGTCAACATTCTCGTCGAACCCGTCGCTTGCGACGAAGGGCTCGACAAGTAAATTAAACCACAGACACAGCCCACTGAGTTTCTCGCCGGTTTTTTTTTAATTTTGTTTATTGCCCTTGTAGGCAGACGAGCATCCGGCCCACCTGATGGTGAGTAGTTACCGTCGCCCATGGACTTCAGCAATGCCAGGGGCAGAGCCAAGCCACTGCCTACCACTACTTTTGTCAGTGGGTCGCGTTTCCGATCCGTTGGATCGCTTCGGAAACTGTAATTTATTTCCTGTTGATTTTTCCACTATTTAATGGATGTTATTATACATATTATAAACCTTCCTCTTTAATCACTCTATCTATTAAAAAAAACCGCATCAAAATCCGTTGCGTAGTTTTAAAGATTTAAGCATACATGATATAGGGACAGAGAAAGCGACTTTGTTTTATACTATGTAGTGATTAGATTATCAAAATAAGTCCGGAAATCTCACAATGTGGGAACACAATGGCGTAAGGCGTTGAATTCTAAAATCGAAACACAAACAAACGTCATAAAGGTCACCGCGCGCCGCCCGCGGGTCCAGCCGCGCGGCCTTGACCGCAAATTAGTTGCGTTCACTCGCAGTTCATTTCCCAACGCAACGAATCCAAAGCATAACATTTCATAAGACGCTTGCAACAGTACGAAGCGATGTTGCATTTAACTCAGGAACCCGAGACAGACGCTCGTGCGATAATAACGTGTAGTGGCAGTGTGTACGCGGTTTTACGAACGATTTAGTGCTTTTTAAGTAATTCGAATGTGCACGATAGTTTAATATTACGATTATAAAATTGCGTGAGTCGAAGAAAAGAATGACAGTCGACATGATTACACCAACGTCGTAAAGTAAAATGATGCGATTAGATTGATCGTAGTCTTTCTACTTGATTACCCAATTTATCTTTACAACGAAAAAGTTTCCTCAAAGACGAGTGAATTTCAGTTAATAATCACATTGATTGCCATTTGAAAAAAAAACAAAATGTTTAAGCAAAGGGAAACGTATATTTAAAAGGAATACAAGAAATTAGATAATTCTGAAAAAAAAAAGAATGAAAGTTTATTGAAGCCCTTAGAATCAAAAGAAAATTCTGGATTATTGGAACTACATCCAAATGAAGATATGTCCTTTTCTGTCACTACAAGTCTGATGACCTTCGGAGTGGCGCCCTGGCCGCCGCCTGGTCCAATTCCAAACGCCTTCCAGTTTCACCACCAAGGGGCCAATTTTGCTGTTTTCCTGATACTGTTTGCTCTCTGCATGATGGAGGTGGTTGTACTCAGGATCATCACGGAGGAACAGGCCCGGGAACAAGGCTCTAGAAGCGTCACCTCTATGTGGTTTGATTCCGATGACGACTGATATTTCAAGACTGAACATTTGTGTCCACCCAGCTCCCTGCAAGGACTGACCATGTAGTCATTCGATTTAAGTTCTGCTCATCAAATAAGACTAGATTAACTATTTAAGATTGTGTTAACAGCTTTTCGATGTTGCCATGTAAATAAACTCCTTTCACATTTCAAAATTGTTAGCAATCCAGTAATTGCTTTACTGTTGAATTACGCGCGGCTTCCGAACAAATTGTCAAAGGCATTTTTTTGGCAAAGGTATAAACTTTTACAGCCATCTTTTAAATTTCTTAATAGTAAAATTAAATGCATTTCTATAATTCGCCAGTGTTTCAAATTTTCTATTATTAACGCCATAGGTAGCGGTCATTATAACATTTCGAGGGGTGATACTCTATAAAATTGGTTTAAGTGACATTCCGCTTAATACGCGACATTTATCTATGTAATTGAAGGTCCGTTTTATTAGGTACTAGCTGACCCGGCAGACTTCGTAGTGCCTCAATCGATAAATAAAAGACCTAAGCTTTTGTATAAAATAAACTTATAACAAACAAAAGGAATCCGTCCGAGGGGAACACATCAAAGGAAAAAGAAAATTGCAATTTTTATTTAATTCCGAGCATTTTCATATTTATCTAACCTTTTAAACCTTCTCTGGACTTCCACAAATAATTTAAGACCAAAATTAGTCAAATCGGTTCAGCCGTTCTCGAGTTTTAGCGAGACTAACGAACAACAATTCATTTTTATATACCTATATAATATAGATTAGCACCAACAATTCGATGTTTTTAATTGAACCTCAATTAAGTTTATCGCATTCAAATAGCTGAACAACTGTTTTTGTTATGATATTTTTTTCCATAGTTGAAATTTTAAATGGCTCTCCTACAAAGTTGGAAAAATGTCGCATAAGCCATATAGCCTTTCACCCCTCGATATACAATTTGCTCTACTATGCGAGATAAAGAGTAAGATAGCTTTAATTAAATTTGATTTGTAATATTGTACTTTTCGATGAGCGTGTAGAGTAGGTACATTATTGATTGCAGCAGAATTTACTTTAGACTTATTAAATTCAATAGAATTTTTGTATATTAACAAAGAAACCAGATTGGTGAGAATTATATCAACATTAGAAAAAAATTTAGGATTAATTAATTAAAATACGAATATTTAAGAATATGTTAATGAAGTTTTTCGTAAAATACTTGTGGTCGATTGTGAGAAGCTTGAATTTTTCAGCTTTATTAAAATCGTTGTAAATACCAAATCGAATAAATGATTTTTGGATCGTGGAATTTTGGGTGAAAATTTATGGTTCTTGTCTAAGGGGCTGCCTAAAAGTTAAATGTAAGTCGACCATAACGTTCATAGACGCCAGACGGGGTACACTGAAACTACATAATGTTGTAGAATTTTTCAAGAACAATTTCGAAAAGGGCACATCTCTGAAAATGTAAAATTTTCAGGAAATGAAAAAAACTGATTATTTTCTAAAGCAGTGTAAAATTTAAAATATTAATTTTTGAGATATATTTTAGTGCTAATTAGCAATTGAAAATTACCGGAATTATTATAAAACGGGTGTAGGTAAGCCTCAAAACTACATGTATAGGAAAAAACGTATTTGACAAAATATGCGACATGTGCCCTTTTCGAAATTGCATATTCAATTGTAAAAAATGCTTGTTTCTTTGTGTCGCTTTATGTAGTCTGTAGATGTGAATATAATTTCGAGCACGAATCCTCAGATTTACACCTCAGTAAACAAAGATTGACTCCATAGAGCGCCTTGTCGTTCAGGACAAATTAGAAGGCACCAGACCACGTGGAAGGTCGCCCATGCGATGGACCTACCAAGTCAAGTCGGTAGTTGATGGTTGTCTGCATGAGTGTACCAGACTCATCACAAACCAGGAGAAGTGGCGATTGCTCGTGAAGCGCATAGCATCTGTCCACATACCCGATCCTGTGGACCGAATGGTAAACAGTCGACGTCGCCCTAAACACGTCATTACGGTTCCTCCCGATCCATTAACGGTGCTTTAAATACCTCAAGCACCGCTCACCGTCCCCGCCGAACCCGTCGCTTACGACGAAGGGCTCGACGAGTAAATTAACTCATAGACACAGCCCACTGAATTTCTTGCCGGATCTTCTCAGTGGGTCGCGTTTCCGTTCCGGTGGTAGATTCTGCCATGCACTGTTTTTGCTAGGGCCAGTCTTAGCAACACTCCCGGTTCGAGCCTCGTGAGCTCACCGACACGTCAAGGAGAAGCTGAAATAGCATCTCAAGGCTATCAGCATAGGTAGGGAAAAAAAAAACATCTACCCACAGCAATGATACTGAATGACGATCACGACCGCTCCGACAAGAGTGATACGACAAAAGAAAAAATAAGGAGCGTTGTTTTCTTTTTAATACGCTTTTATTAGCTTCAGACGTATGTATGTGTGTAACGGAATTTTTGAACATGATTTTGACCCCCTTCAAAACGTCGAATTAACTCGAAATTTGGTATACTTGTTAAGGACAGATGACAATTCAATATTTAAAAAAAAATTGAAAAACAAATTGAAATAATAATTCAACTAAAAAATGAAAGATAAATAAATAGTAGTTTAAAAAAACTAACAAAATACGCTTTTATAGGAAAATCCAACTAAAAAATAGAAAATAAATTTGAATTAAAAATAGTGTAAGAAAAAATGATTTTATTGTAAAAAAAGCGTGGGGTGCTTTTCAGGATACATATTATCAAAATAACCCTTCTACTCATATCTGTTCATAAAATATTTATAACTACTGATACAATAAAATCATTTTTTCTTACACTATTTTTAATTCAAATTTATCAAAATTTATTTTCTTTATTTTTAGTTGGATTTTCTATAAAAGCGTATTTTGTTAGTTTTTTTTAAACTATTATTTATTTTTTAATTAAATAACAAAAACGTTAAGTTTTCGACGTAGCTTCGTTCAATTACTGGAAACCGCAAGCAAATAGCTTTAGCCGAGTTCCATTTATTGCGCGCACAAATTCATTTGACCACTTATTTTTGTAAACAATGTTACTAACTTCGCCGACTCAGTTGGGCCGTTGAATACAATACGCTAAGATTGGAACTATAAAGTCTTATTGATGTAAATCACTACATAGTATAAAACAAAGTCGCTTTCTCTGTCCCTATGTATGCTTAAATCTTTAAAACTACGCAACGGATTTTGATGCGGTTTTTTTTTTATATATAGAGTGATTGAAGAGGAAGGTTTATATGTATAATAACATCTATTAAATAGTGGAGAAATCAATAATAAATAACAGTTTCCGAAGCGAAGCGAGGGCGGGTCGCTAGTCTTTCTATAAAACATTAGTATGTTTTTTTTAAACGCCAGCGTGGGCAGTGATACTGATAGCGTAAAAAAAACACCTTGGGAGTTGATTTCAGCATACTTGGAAGAACAAGACCCGCTAGTGAAGCACTGACAACGGGTTTGTAGACTTATAGAGATCTTCATAATGTCAATAAGTGCACGAGGAATCACTTTTTTTCCTACCTAAGCTGATGGTCTAGAGAGACCATCTCAGCGTAACCGGGCTAGTAGGTGAGCTCACGGGGCTTGCTAACACGAACCCTAGCAAGAGCTGTGCTTCGCAGAATCTACCACCGGATCGGAAACGCGACCCACTGAGAAGATCCGGCGAGAAACTCAGTGGGCTGGGAATCACTGGTTCGCCGTGTAACGTGTGCCGAAAGAATTTAAGACATGCGTTTTATCTTAAAGAATTGACTATGCGTCTGATATACACTTAGTCCTGTTGCGCCCCAAATGTGGTAACTTGAGTTTACTTGGACAAATTTGGATAACAGATTTCCCTGATGACTTCATAGCAATTATAACACTCTGACTTATCAATACGAGACACGTGGCAGTGTGAAAATAACTAAACTAAAAGAATGATAAGGAAAATCGTCAGCTATGACCACTGATAGACAACAGCGCGCTTCGAAGCGGCAAGATTTTGAGACGAACGGGTTTCTCGATCTTTTGAAAAATTTATGATTGGGAGTATTTGGGAGATCTTGTTTTATTTATTATAGTCCAGACAAGCGTATGGTCCACTTGATAGTGAGTGGTTATCGTCACTCATTGACGTTGCAAAGCCAAGCCGTTGTCACTGTGTCGCTGAAGGAAACCATGTCAAAGCACTAAGGAAGCACCAAAGAAGGTACTTCATCCCATAACTGCATGATACGATGCAATAAGGACCTTGGACTAGGATTGGACTTGGATTCTAGATAGTATGGTCAAACTGTGGTGGTGTACACTGCAATGATAGAAACGATATGACGGGGCCATCTCATTTTATTACTGGTAGTAGGACCTCTGGTGAGTTCGCGCGGACTGAACGGATTCGGACGTCTCCACGAGACAGGCAGTGCCTAGTGTGGAGAGTTTTTAGCAAACTGTTGTGTGTAAATGTTTTCAAAGTTAATAAATAAATAATTATTATTATTAGTCAGGACCACTAATTACTGCGCCACCGAGTCAGCAAAAAAATGAAGGCTTCATGTTTTAATCTTCAGTCGTTTAAGATTAATCAAATTGTTTACTATCGATTGTAACTAGTTACGATTGTAGGAATGTAGCTTGTGAGACACCAAAAAAATATACGAGTAATACCGTAAATTTGCACCACAGCTCCCGCGAAATTGCTCAATGCATTTCCTAACTGTGCACTGTGCAATCTCAATGCCTTTCAATTGCCATAACATACCGAATTATGCCGACAAGGCTGTTCGGTTTCTTATGTAAGCGATACATTTTATTTATTTTTTTATAGCCACGTTACTTTGTTATAAAGATCCTATTTGAATTAGTCCCGTAATCGTGGAGGCGTCCGTGTTGTTTATTCTTTTTTTTTTATTGCTTAGATGGGTGGACGAGCTCACAGCCCACCTAGTGTTAAGTGGTGGTGGACACATTTGCGTTGTGGATGTCTATGGGCTCCAGTAACCACTTAAAACCAGGTGGGCTGTGGGCTCGTCCACCCATCTAAGCAATATAAAAAAACCACCTTGAGATATAAGTTCTAAGGTCTCAAGTATAGTTACAACGGCTGCCCTGCCCTTCAAAACGAAACGCATTATGTTTCACTGGTGGTACCTACCCGCGCGGACTTACAAGAGGTCCTACCACCAGTAAAACTCCTAACGCAATAACACTCAAAATAACATTCAATAGTCTAGAAAAGGACAAATTACTGTTTTCGTGTCACTCTTAAATCAAGCGGGCATACCTTAAACTATTAAAATCGAAAAACTAAAAAAATCCTCAATTACATACATTTTTGAAGAATACCAAAAAACAAAAAAAAAACGAGCCACTTCAATTCTAAAACTGCCATAAGTAACATAGACCTTATTAATAATACAAAAGTGTTCTATAGACATGTACGTATGTAGGATTGGTAAGAACGAAAGCCCACTGAGTTTCAAGCCGGATCTTCTCAGTGGGTCGCGTTTCCGATCCGGTGGTAGATTCTGCGAAGCACTGCTCTTGTTAGGGCCAGTGTTAGCAACACACCTGGTTTGAGCCCCGTGAGCTCACCTACACGTCAAGGAGAAGCTGATATAGCATCTCAAGGCTATCAGCATAGGTAGGAAAAAAAATGAACGGAATGTTTGAAGAGTGTGGAACAAAGCGTTAAGATGTGAGTGAGAGAAAACGGTAAGAAAGGGAAAAGAGAATGACAGAGAAAAGAAAGATGGCGAAGACGGTTAAATGGGCAAGGCGTAAAAAGGAGTCGGATAATTTTTAATTATAATAACGAAAGATTTTGGAACACTGGAATAATTTATTTTATGCGTTGCGATCCCAATACATGTATGCAAATGATTATATGTTAGTATTTCCAAAGACTAGCCCGTTGAGTTTATTTTGACGATTCTTTTAGTCGTTATTTCGGCTATTTAGGAACCGGTTCTAGAAGTAACAAGCTTTGAAACTCACCAGGTATGTTTCGATGATATCTATATATTAATACGTGAAGCAAAAACTTTGTATCCCTTTTTACGAAAATTGCGCAGACGGAGGAGTATGAAATTTTTCAAACTTATAGAGAATATAGAGAAGAAGTGCACAATGCTAATATTTTTTTAAAATAATGCATAAAAATACATTAAAGCAATAAAGAAAACATTAGACACACTACATACCATGTATTTGACGCACACACACATACATGCATACTATTTATTGTCAAACTTTTGTTCTTGACGTCTGTTGTCAAATTGAGATTAAATATTGTTAAATATTGTTTGTCTTCGTTAATATTTTTTATAGTGTAGTCTTGGCGAAATTTGTGATTATAGAAGTATAAAATACAATGATAATAGTGTACAAACTTATAATTCCAATTAATTATAGTCGAATTTCGACTACTGCGGGACCTCTAGTTTAAGTTAAAGTCTGTTATTTGAATTTGAAAACCTGGCATTAAGACGGCGTAGTCTGAACGCCTTCACAGGTCTACAAACAAGAGGTCGATTCGAATTTATTTATTTCGGGTTAAGAGAGAGGAAGATTGGACAGTGGTTAGTTAGATCGGCAGTCTTAACACCTGGGAATGGATTACTGATTTACGCAAAGAGAAATAGGAAGCTCGTTTTTTAAAACAAATTTTACGATTTAAAACCGCGTTTAAAATTGACATTTTATTATTTCCGACACTTCGAATACATTTCCATAGTCACGGATGACATTCAGTTCGTATTGTATTATAATATTTTCAGTTATATCTACGACTCACGAAACCCAAAGAAGAATCTTGTTGTTATCTCGCAACAAAATTATTCCAGCCGTGGGCTTCGTTACTTCGTAAATTTAATTTTAGCTATATTTGGACTAATTAACTCAAAATGCCAACATTATTTGCTGTACAATTCACGTGGTGCAATTCTATGTCAGTCTAAACATGATTCGTTAATTTTAGGGGTGCGGTCACAATTGTAGCAACCTTATGATGACGACTTGGAAGCGGAATACCATATTATCCATCTTGAAACATAACATTCTAGTTGATCTAAATTAGGTTCACTGCTGATACTTACATTCTGACTAAGAGCGCGCTTTAAAATAAAAATATACGCGTGGACATAAAAAAGGATTGTCTTTTAGCCAGACCAACAGCCCACCTGATGGTGAATAGTTACTGTCGCTTACGGACCACAGCTGTTCCAGCGGAACAACCAAACCTCTTCCTACTGCTCAAGACTCTCTATAAAACTCATTTGGAGAAGGACATGTATGCGCTCGGAAAATACCGAGCCCCTCCTGTCCATTCATTCCAGAACCAGACGGTACATGGCAGATGATATCTCTAGTAACACACTGATGATAAACGCGGCGGTTCCAGATAGCTTGGATGGAATCTGTTAATATGGCGAGCGGTGCGATCATTTTTAAAGATTCCTAAGAGCTCGACGAAGGCTGCCCATGCGATGGACCGACCAGATCAAGTCGGCAGTTGGCGGCTGTTTGCATGAGTGAACCAGGCTCACCACAAACTGGTGGTAGGACCTCTTGTGAGTCCGCGCGGGTGGGTACCACCACCCTGCCTATTTCTGCCGTGAAACATTAATGCGTTTCGGTTTAAAGGGCGGGGCAGCCGTTGTAACTATACTGAGACCTTAGAACTTATATCTCAAGGTGGGTGGCGCATTTACGTCGTAGATGTCTATGGGCTTCAGTAACCATTTAACACCAGGTGGGCTGTGAGCTCGTCCACCTACCTAAGCAATAAAAAAAAACCGGGTGGAGTGGCGATTGCTCGTGAGGCACATAGCATCTGCCCCCGCAACCGCTCTGACAAGAGTGATACGACAAAGGAAAGAGCTCTTCCCATGGAACATACCATAAAAACACAAAGAGACTGTAGACCTAGGGAGATTCCAAACCATTAAGCAATATAATTTAAAATAAATATTAAATATATTATAATCAATATAAGTATGTAATTACTTTTTGTTTGCAGAGAGTGTGATCAGCGCAAGCGATGTTCAAAGTCTTCGAGAGAGTACATCTGTCGTAGATGTGGCGGCGACACAACAGGAGGATTCGTGCCCTGCATTTGTAACTCGCGGTCGCAGTAAGTGCTTCCCAGTAGTAACATCCTTCTTAATAACAACAAAGACGGGGACTCATAAAGTTTCTTAATACTCAAGATTATTCAACTTGGCTGTGCCCCTGGTATTGCTAACGCCCTTGAACGACGCCAATTACTTATCATCAGGTGGTTGGTTGGCTTTTTTTTCGGGCAGGGGTATCTTGCTCTTGACAACCAGCAGATGTTGAGTGCAGACCGCGGCCCAAAGTTGTTTTAGGGCCCTACCCACCAAACGACTCCCTTTGCACTCTCTGACCCGACGTCCGATTTCCGCTCGGGGTCAGAACCAGCCTTGTGGTTGGTTTTCCCAAAGACGCAATAAAAAGAGGAGATTAGCAGTGGATAAATCATTAGAGAATGTCACACGAATGTCGTGTCATTCGTTTCGCCTACGGTCTGTAACCCAGTCGAGGTTACTAATAATTATAATTTACGTTAGTGTGTTGATTTGTTTGTCCTTGGTCTCGTGTGTGTCTATCCGATTATGTAGAAACAATAGGTTATCGGTACGAAGTGCTAACACTACAAGGGAAATCTTGATTAAGTACCTTCAACGTACGACAGGTGGCGCCCTGTAGTGTTTTTCATACATACTTTTTTGCAAGCAATAACAAATTATTGATTAAAATAATCTAAGCCAAGGTGGCACGGATCATAGTGTTGACCGCGGTAACCCCTAATCCGGGTTCTGAACTTCTGATCTCCCTCGGAGGGGATCGGATGCTTGGGCAAAGAGTGCAGGGGAGTCGTTTATTGGGTAGGGCCCTGAAAACACCCTTGGGCCCGCGGTCTCGCAGTCGCGGACCTGTCCCACATAACCTGCACGCTCTTTAGGTGCGTGGGGACCTCGTAGGAGGTTCAGCACCCAGTCCGAAAAAAAAAAAGTTGGCACGGATCATAGAGCCCAGGGTGAAGCCCTGGAAGAATACTTGAATTATTCTTACGCAGTTGTTTATTTTTATTGAACAAGTCGGAAAAATCGTGAGATTATAATCAGCGTATTTTAATATTTAGAGAGGCGAAATTTGAATCCGGCGCATGGTTCCTGAGACAAGTGCAACAAGCGCTCAGCCTCATGCCGTGGTCTATATCGACCGAGAAACTTGAGCAGATTGGTAAGTGACCTTTTTTCATTTTCACCGTTTCATAAAACGCGTTGTGAAGAGATAGACAAGATCATGTAGAACTCATGAAATAACTCTCTCGGTGCGTAAATTTTAAATATACATAATAGAAAAAACAAAACTGAAAACTATATAAAAGTCAAATATTTATTATGATTTTTTTTTTAAATATCTAAATAATAATCGCATCGTTCTGCCATCTATACACAACTATAGAACTAAAAATAATTCTAATGACGTTATCATCTCTATGTTACTATTTAAAGCATTTAGTTTCTACAAACACCAACAGATGGCAGGCATGTTAAAAAATTAAAATATGCAATTTCTGATTCTGTATGTACTTAATGCGAGTTTTTAAACGTTCTCGATAGCGTAAAAGTTAACTGATATGGTTTTGGAACGTTTACCTTCGTTTGCCGCTAGGGGCGCTGTTTCAACTGCATACAAATTTCAGTTAACTTTTACGCTATCGAGAACGTTAAAAAAAACTCTCACTAAGCTCACTGACTTCTGATTCTAACAGACGAAGAAAATGATGACCGAGATGGTCCAGGGCCAAGCGAATTGGCTCACAAAGAACTTCGGACTATACGAGAATTCTTAGAGACGCTGTCAGGAAAGTTAGCCGGTGGACACCTTGAGAGAACTAGGATCGGTCCATTGTACGACCACCCTGCCTGTGAGTATTGTTATATTGAATTATATTAATTGCTGTTAAGATAGTAATCCTAGTTGAAATTGAATAACTGCTTTAAGAATGTGATTTCGATAAATTATGCACGGTAGTTTTCAATGAGTATTTTATTTTTACGAAGCTTTTTTTCGAAGGAGTTGCAATTCAGAGATAGTAAACTTTTACCTCATTTCATTAACCTTGTGCACACAAATAAATCATACTAATTGTCTTTACCATTCAAGTACCTGATTGTAAACATTTACTAAAATTGTTGACCCTTACAACTAGAATGAAATCATTTAAATATAGTTTACATTGAATAATAACAAAATTTTTAATCCTCGAATTTTAAGATTGCACAAAGCGGGAATGAATTGCTCGCTCCGGGCATTTCAATATTGCAATAATTGTTACGTTATAATACATCTTGTAAAAATGAATATTTAAAAAAATCTAATATTTAAAAAAAAACAAGACATGCCCGCTGAGTTTCTTGCCAGTTCTTCTCAGGACGGAGGCTAGTTTTTGTGAATTAGCGGTAGTTCTTTTTGACGTTCAACAAGTGCGTACTTTCATTTATGTTGAATAAAAATTTTTGATTTGATTAGATTTGATAAGCACGAGGCTATACCGTAAAATTGTTTTAATTAATGTGAGTGACTGAGATGAGTTTGTGATAAAATTGCTTAGATGTACTTATGTTCGAGAGACACCACTCAGCGCTGCGCATCACGTTAACGCAGCTCGCCATCGCGCTGAGAGACGCGCTAACACGTAAGACAGCGTAGCGCATGCAGTGCTCATATCCTAACACCCCTTGCACATAAGGCTTATTGTTGCATGCACGTTTTGCATGATTTTAATTGAATTTATTAAGAATGTTTCCTTGTTTTACGGATTGAGGTTGAAATAATTTCTTATTAAACAGTCAACTAAAAATGATACGCAGTGATAAAATGCAATAAAATTAAATGTCTATTTCATTCAACTGCAACAACTGTCGTGAGTTTGGAATATTTATGAAGAAGTTTTCCGGGATATAGAAACAGTATCTAGCGATATAGAAAAGAAGAAGATATAGAGAAGAAAAGTCCATATAGAAAAAAAAAAGTATACTCTTCATATTATAACAAAATTAAATAGTATATAATCACTTTAGAAACATTACAACGTCAATGAACAACAAATGAATTTGATGATTCACGATTATAAAAATCAAGCTACAATACCTAATTCCTCAACAACAACAAAACAAAAAAGAAAATCATAATTTTTTACGAACAAAATTATGCGAACAAAAAACTCCAAAAAAAAATTATAATGTTTTCCACATAAAAACTTTCGGTATAAAACAGTCTAACCATCGTACAAATAATAATTAGTTGAACTTTGGATCCTTAAATGGTATTGAGTAAACAAGTTCAACGACCTCTCAAAGAGTCAGTCAGGTAGGTAGGTACTCACGCGAAATGGTAATTCTTTTTGCTTCGATCCTCAAACTAAAAATACTTTAAGCGGTCCTCTGTTGTGTCAGTGCTGGTATGAAAGAAGGCACCCAATAATTTATCTACACATCCTTTTAATACAGACTTTATTTGAATGTATAATCAAGGAATCGTATCCAATACAAACGATTTAAAGTGTATGTTTTTGTCGATTGATAAAATCGATTATATTTCGTTTATAATTGCTTTTTGTTTTTCAGTTAATTATTATTAATTTAAACTTTTTTTATTACAATGCTAGCTCGCGGTTTATCTCGTGTAAAGTCGTTACCTGAGCCCATGGACAAAACAACATTAACATATCCACTTGCCTTGAGACATTAAGTTTCAATTATATAACGATTGTCGCATGTTGATTCAAAACGAAATCCCACAACGAAATAAACCGCAACCTGCTTTCCCTAGAAGTCGTCGTGGCCTAAAGGATAAGACGTCCGGTGCATTCGTGTTGAGCGATGCACCGATGTTCGAATCCCAGGCAGGTACCAATTTTTCTTACGAAATACGTACTTAACAAATGTTCACGATTAACTTCCACGGTGAAGGAATAAGATTACTGGTGGTAGGACCTCTGGTGAGTCCGCGCGGATAGGTACCGTCTCCCTGCCTATTTCTGCCGTGAAGCAGTAATGCTTTTCGGTTTAAAGGGTAGAGCAGCCGTTGTAACTATACTGAGATCTTAGAACTTATATCTCAAGGTGGGTGGCGCATTTACGTTGTAGATGTCTATGGGCTGCAATAACCACTTGACACCAGGTGGGCTGTGGGCTCGTCCACCCATCTAAGCAATAAAAAAAAACAAAAATAAAGAAAACTCGGCAGTGAAACGGCTCGAAGGTCTGTCCATTGGTAGCTAATAACATAGTCACTTGACACCATCGTTAAGTTTGAAAACAGATTATTCGATACTCTGAACAATACATTGTCGTATTTAGTTCCACATATTGTAGTTTTATTTGCGAGTTACGCGGCTCTCACGCTGAATGGACTGTGTCTGTGCAACTATACATTTTTAACTTACCTTTAATGTTATGTAAAGGAGAATATAATATTGTATGTAATAAAAAATACTAGCGGCACGCTCCAGCTCCGCTCGGGTCTTTAACAAAAATTTCAACGATATTTGACGTTGTTTTATTTTTTTAAATAAAAGAATACTTATTGTGGCATAACTGTAATAGTTAGACATACGCTGTCACGATACTTTTTGTAAATAATAATGTGTTCTACAAAGTCGTAGTACATTATTTTATTCTATCATCAATAGTTTTCGCAGGGCATGCGATGTAAAAAAGATTTTAGGTCTTTTTTTTACACCTTGGGTTACATTATTGAAGTTTTAGTAAGGATCCCTATTTTTTTTTCAAAAAATATTATTGCCTGTCACTCGGGAATAGTGTAGCTTCCAAACGGTGAAAGAATTTTTCAAATCGGTTTAGTAGTTTTGGAGCCTATTCAATACAGACAAACAGACAAATGTTTCCTCTTTATAATATTAGTATAGATATAGATAGTATAGATATAGATAGTATAGATAGAAGAATATGTGACGTCTTCGAAACATTGGAACGGGGAGGGCTATTATGGACAACTGCTTGCTCTCGACCGAAGATTGAGGGAGTGACTTCTAAATGGTAATCTATTTTAATTATCGAGTTTTGGGTATTATGTTGCTTTGTGACATGAACCCACCTTGAGGTCTGAGGTTCAGGTCTAAATTAGATTGTTTTAGTCGCTCTCTCGCCCTTCAAAATGGAACGCATTTAATTGCTTTCCAGCCAAAAAAGGGGGAGAGTAACAAGGCGCCATTTTCGTAAGATTTCAATTACTTGAATCAAATTGAACGAAAATACGATTTTTTCATTTGCATTGCAAAACAACAGGTACTCACTCAGCTTTGCAATTCTACTACCACTTGAAAGCGTCGTAAATCTTATTACAGGCTTTTAAAGCTCAAAGTTAACTCCAGGTTATTATGCTTTTTTATTGCGACCAGTCGACCGTGGGACCGCTACGCCAGACAAAAAGTAAATCTAGAAATATTGTTGCTAAGGTACAAGGGCTTAGCCGTTGTACTGTTTAAAGTGAGACCTTATAACTCATATCTCAAAGTGGGTGGCGGCATTTAAGTTGTAGATGCCTATGGGCTCCGGTAACCACTTAGCACCAGGTGGGTCGTGAGATCGTCCAACCATATATGCAATAAAAATAAAACAACACTACAAACCTGAACTGGACAATAGTATAGATGTAGGGTAGTCTATATCACTTCTTTTGCGATCTGAAGATCTACCTAAGCTGAAGGTCTTGAGAGACCATATCAGCGTAACCGGGCGAGTAGGTGAGCACGGGGCACAAACCTGACGTTGTTGCTAATACGAAACCTAGCAAGAGCCGTGCATCGCAGAATCTACCACCAGATCGGAAACGCGACTCACTGAGAAGATCCGGAAAGAAACTCAGTGGGCTGTGTCTGTGGGTTAATTTACTCGACGAGCCCTTCTTCGCAACTACGTCTTAACAATAAAAGAAAAACAAACCAAGACATACGAACCTTTTTTTTTTTTAACGCTGGGGAATCCATTTACGGATACCCGGTCGAGGGGGGTAACGGACCGGGTTATGTCGGACTCCGGTGCCTCCTGAGAGGAAGAAGGGGAGAAGAGAAGGGCCGAGGTCCTTAACCTCCCCCAATTTCTCACAGGAGACCACGCCTTGAAAAAGGCGCGCGAAGCACTTGCCCCGCAGAACGACTACCGACTAAACCCCATCGAGCTCCACCACACCGACTACACGAAACTTACGGTACCGCGATGCGCGCCGAAAAGACATACGAACCTAGGCTGTAGTATTGTCATGCGATAATCCCACAAGTACTCCAATCATGAACTTCTCCAGCAAAGGGACTTGTAACCAAACTATAAATCACATTATATTCGTACGTATTAATAAATAAAAAATGCGTTTATTTCAGGCCACTTAAGCCCATAAAATTTCATATACAATTACATAATATTTAAATCAAAATAAAATAAAGTTTATCAGAATTATTGAAAGGTTACTCAATATAAGTTTACTTAGCGATTATGTATTACCAAATATTATTTAGCACGACGGACTAGGTACATGATCTTTTCGTTCGGTTGCTGTAATCATAACAGGTGTCCGTTCTCTTCGTGCGTATTACTTATACTAGCGGCGTAAAGCTTAAGATGGAAGCGGTTTGTCAATTTATCGTCTTATGAGTCCGCACGGGTAGGTACCACTGCTCTGCCTAATTCTGCCGTGATGCAGTAATGCGCTTTGGTTAGAAGGGTTGGGCAGCCGTTGTACTGTTAAAACGGAGACTGGAATTCTAGTTTCACAACGTGTTTTCAGTAGTTTTTATTCTGTTGAAAATTTAATAAAACTTTAAATGAAGCATCACTACTTAACTATTTATTTCTCTCGAACGCTCGACGTTGGTCACTTAACCGCCTGCTCTATCGTCATCCAACAACTAATTCTGCAAACCGCTAGCGCTCTTAACTTACGGCTCTCGTCTTATTGCCGATAACATCAATGTGCGTTTAGGCGCAGAACGATCACCAAGGGACCACGTGTACGTGCCTCGATTATTACATAATTTACTATAATTATATAATATGTACGTATCACTCAAGTAGCCCTTCTCTTGTTGCGAAAATTATAATTTTTATTTTAGACAAGCTCCAAAATACACCGGCCGTTACCTTGTTACTGGAGTTTATAGTAACCATAAACAAATACTGCCTTGTAACCTTGAGATAATGCAAGTTGCACCCTTAAAACCGGCACGCTTCGCGGTAGATGTGAAGAAGAAGGTACAGGAGATATCAGGATGTTGCGTACTTATATCGCAACGGTGTCACCGATTTCAAGGTATCGACACAGGGAAGAATTTCCGTCGAGCCTGTGAACGAGCTTTCGAACCAGACGGTTAAATGGTCAAGAAGCCCATAAACATGATCAGTCATCACTAAAGTGTTGCCACACACCTTGAGATATATGACCGATGTCTATTGTATTGTGAACTGGCTGTCCCAGTCTCCAAGCCGGAACGTAGAACTGCTTTGCGATAGATAAGAGCAGGATGGTGGCACCTGCCCATACGGGCTTACAATCACTAGCTTTATAAAAGTAGCAGATAGGTAACAGTAACACTTGGCAACAACGTCTCTCTATTTTCTAAGGCAATTGGCGGTTTACTTATAGAGAACTGGCAGGACTATGCCAGAATGATGATGTCCATGAACTACAGCAACCACTAACGATTGTGTGAGACGTATGATCGTCTGTCTTCTAAGACAATAGCAAATACTAAAAGGAGGATATGGGAAAGATAGGGGGATGATTGTATTAATTAATTCATGCGGATTTACAACACTATATAATAATGGTATATTTGTTGATGACTATGGGCTCTGGTAAGCCCTGGAAACCTTGACTATATCAATTAATTTAGGCTCGTAAAAGAGTATAATAAAAATATTGTTAAGTAATTCTGTATACTTGACATTATTGTTCAATTTCCGAACCGCGAAGTCGTGTGTTATTTTCACTGGTTTTTTAATTAAAACGCGGCAGTGTGTGACATATGAAACCGGACACCGGCCTCGCCCTGCGTATGTAAGGCTGCCAGAAAATCAATTTCGTATTGGATAATTTCGATAGGCTTTATTTAACACCGTTGCTTTTTGATATTTATTATTTTCATCACAAAAAGGAACAACTACCCTATTTTTTCACCCCACTCATCTCCACTGCTGGACATAGCCTCCCTCAAGCTTTGCCACCATACCCGGAATCATTATCAGTGTGCTTAGAACACGAGCTTTTTAACGTTCTCGATAGTGTGAAAGTAAACTCAAATTTGTACGGAGTTGGAACGTTTGCCTTTTTTTTAAAAATACTATTACAATTTGATCCTTTTGATCCGCCGCTTGATTACACTTAAAGTTGGAAGCGACATATCGCAACAAAACGCGTATCTTCCAACTGTTTATTTCACATGAAACATATACAACAAATACAAATTGTTATTACAAATTACCTTCAAATGCCTGGAAAAAAAACTTCAGAGGTGTCAAGGGACACCCGGATGGAACGAAGTTCCTTTCGATTAATTAGTGAAGGAATTGTATTTTTTTTTTAAGTTATAATAATAAATTACGGCATTATGAGGAAGAAAAAAACAATACTATGAACTAAATTACTATTGTTGAAACGCTATCTCGAGAAACTGTACTCATTACGCGGACTAATCGGATACGAGCAATGTCACGCGATAAGCGCCTACACGTTGATTGACGATCCGTTGACGGATCTAAAAAGTGTCGTGACAACTTTTCGTAAGAATTTTTTCCGTCTAGCCCCCTTTCACAACGCGCGATAAGGAACTTCGTTCCAAAAAAAAACAAATGCTCGGACTTGATGACCTTTTTTATAGGCGTCAGGATTGCCAATGCCACTGATCGAAGTAGTCTTTTATCCATCAGGCCGCATACACATTTCGAAGGTATGCAAATCGAAGAGAAATAATATGTATTGTTATAGTATATTGTAAATGCTAACCAAAAAGCAAAAAAAAAACAGGGATAAAATGAAAAGTATTTCAGACGAAGACAAATTAATAATTCAAATAATTGTTTAAATAAAACATAGAAATGTTTCACTATTCTCTGCTTCTTCTGCAAACGAGAAAAATAATATACCCAAAAGCTAAATGAAACAAGATTACACTACGGTGTAACAAAATGTATGACATAGTCAGTTTATGTGGCTTTTGAGGTTGCCCGGCGATACGAGCCATAAAATTAAAAACATGTAACAAGAAAATTCAAGTGTTAATCAAACTATATGTAGTTATTGATTACTACCAAATTCATGTGTCTTATGTTGGGAGATGATCAAGTGATCTAAGTGCAACCGTTGTAGATGTATCAACACACTTTACATACAATTTAAGATAGGCTTGAAAACTGTATTTGAAAACGTCTTAAACTCGTTTTAATTTACCGTAGAACAGAAATAAATTTATCAATGAATCTTATACCTTTAAACGAGCAATACTTGTTTATTAATTTATATGTATATAATATGAATCTCGGAAACGGTACCAACGGGATTTCGGGGGCGATAAATCGATCTAGCTACGATTTATTTTCAGAAAATGTTGTTTTATTCGTGTTTTCAATAATCAACTCTTCCCGACATCTATTGGCGAATAATAATACTATTTTTCTTAATTGAGGGCAACTAACCGCTTTAAAGACACAACAAGATGGCGTTATCAAAAAAAAATCATCATCTAGTTTGGTTTAAAATGTCAAAAAAAAACAGCAAACCTTTTTAACAATAATTACGAATATTCAAAATGTTCCTAAATATAATTTTGTTACACCACTATTTCTTCCTCGTGAAAGTGAGTAGTGAAAATCTTAAACTGAAAAGAAACGAGCAATTTATCAACCGTGTAGGCTCGTGTCAGGTCTGAAGGTGGCCTGAAAAAAAAAACTGACCGTCAAGCTTTTCCATCTTCATCCCGATAGCGAATTGTAATCGATTCGTCTCGTTTCGTGCACGTGGCCGATAACGATTCAACATTCGCTTTCCAATGTCAATCGATTATATATATTATTTGATAAACAAATCGTATTCATACTCGACACTAATGTCTTCTGCGCATGCATTTTTGTGTATTAAGGGCATTTCTGTTATTTCATAATTTATCATTGAATCGATTTTGCAATGTAATGATTTAATCGATTTTAATAAAACGACAGTCAATAAACAACATTTTAACGTAGATACGGTTACATAATCAGGTCTTGTTAAATGTTAATAGTAAAAAACAAACATGTACCTACATTCCAAGATGACAAGTGTATTTATTTTCTACAGAAGCTTATCTACATGTCTTACCAATTTTATAATGAAATAAGCACTTAACACATGTTCACGAATGACATCCACGGTGATGGAATAACATCGTGAAAACAGTTACAGAGACAGTTGGGTAGGAAAATAAGGTTAGAGTCTTAATTAATCTGACAAAGAAGAGTTACTAGTTGCTCGAATTTTCTGGTCCATATCCGCACAGACTACTGTTGTAGAATTTTCTTTAAAGGTCGTGTGGCTGTTTGTAAACTAGCTTTTACTTAATTTTTCTCAATGACTCACAAATATATTAAGAAGCCCGCAACCTCTAACACGTGTATTGTCAGCCTGCCGACATAACCTTCTCCGCTCTCACATTCACAGCCGTCAAAAGTGATGTCCTCGGATATGTCCTATGACTCTTCTGATAGAGATATATTATGGTCATTGTACACGTGATGTTGATCCATAAGGAGACCACTCGAACGCTAATAACACACAGTTTTACCAAACATGGTGTTTAAACGCTTTTGACTAAGTTCATATTTCCTATTTCAATTAATGACGGTTTGCGTTTGCCCTCCTTCAGATAGTAGATGCCTTACTGTCGACAATCTTCATTATCGTTCCTTTGCGTGCAGTACAAACACTGCAAAACAACGCAATATCGGCATAATAAATTATTATTTTTCCTTTTTTTTTTGTGTTATTTTGATCGGAAACAGCAGAATTCTCATCAAATCTTTGTTTTCAGGAACGCCATTGACTGTAGAAATAGGCGTGTTGAAATAAATTTTAATTCCTTATATCTGGGCTCTACAATAATTATATTTTTCAAAATATCATTTACTTTTATGACTTTTCAATGCGTAACACGTGCGGATAGTTCTACCACGTGTTTGAAATTTCTAGCAAACAACCAAGGTCGCGTGTGCTCAATTTGATCTTTACAATAACATTGCATCGGATTGCATACTTCAGTTTCGATCTCATGTTTTGATACAACGTGACTTTCTGTGAGTCTGTTAATTTGTGAACATTAAAATGAAGTATTTTTTCTCGTTTATCGTCCTTTACTGCATTCAGGTGTTAATAAGTGATGAAGCTATTTTTTATATTCGATTTTGGAATTCCAGAAAATGTTTTTAATGCAACACCATCGATTTCGGATTACTTCGGATATGCTGCGCAAATAATTTGAGGAAATAAATGTCACAGAAAATCATGTCAGATGTCATGAAATCATGCCAGAGTTAGAAAACCTAAAAATGTGTTTTTGTTTTTTTTTATTACTTAGATGGGTGAACGAGCTCACAGCCCACCTGGTATTAAGTGGTTACTGGAGCCCATAGACATCTACAATGTAAATGCGCCACTCACCTTGAGATATAAGTTCTAAGGTCTCAGTATAGTTACAACGGCTAACCCACCCTTCAAACCGAAACGCATTACTCCTTCACGGCAGAAATAGGCGGGGTGGTGGTACCTACCCGTGCGGACTCACAAGAGGTCCTACCACCAGAGATAAAATTTGATTTCTAACTTATTGTTTCTAGTCTATAATTAAGTACGTTCTCGAGTTTCCATAACTAATTATATTTTTAATAGCCTGGTTATATTTAAGACACTATAACGTCTATCCATCTACTAACGTCAGCTAACTTGACTTTGGGGACTGTACTGTTGGCAGTAGAATACTAACGTGTCATGGTCGATGATCTAGGAATAAATTACTCGAAGGAACTACATGTATTTTATTAATTAGCTTAAAGTTTTCTGACGCAAATAAGCAGCTGCCCCCAGCTGACGACTTTTGTCATATCTCTATCGAATAATTTACATATCATTTAAATTTCATAGAAGACAAATAACAGATTTTCTAGTTTCACTCACTAACTAGAGTTCGATCACTGTTTTCTCTATGTCTAATACAATGGGCAATTTATTTTAAAACCAATACTTTTATTTGTTTCTACAGATTTTATTAAATACTAAATATATTTGTTTCTACAGATTTTATTAAATACTAAATATTTTTTTCTCCACCTCCTTCATATAGTTTCGAAGTCATGCCAAATGATTACTTGCCCATGTTATAATTTATTACGATCCGAACGGACTCTTAAACCGAAACGTGAAAATGATTGAGGCGGGTTAAAGCGAACATTTTTAACTGTCGTTTATCGAGATTTTTAATTTGCGCTTCGCTTAAATAACATTTGAGAGGTGTTGTAAACTAAACAGTCATTAGTGTGCATTGACCTGGTGTGATTTACAACATTGCGGCAATTAACTAGACAGATTCTTTCATCGCTCAAACAATAAATCACCCCAATAACTTTGGCATTCTTAAACTATTCAATAGAAGTCGTTCATATATTGAGTGACGTCTAAAACTCAGTTTTGAATAGAAACAAACTTCTATTGATAATAAAGTGTAACATTTATTATTTGGTTTCGAATAGCATAATAATAGTAAATTATTTAACACAAGAAACAATCGCTTATCTAAAGAGAGATTTTCTAGTTTATTGTACTCTTAGATAATATTTGCGCTTTGCGATTGAAACAGTGATATCATTATGTGGCTGAGACTCCATAAATAAATTATAAAATTATATTTTATAAAAGAAAAACATTCATGATTAGTATCATGCTGACTTTTAATTACTTTAAAATAAATAAAATGGGTAAATAAATCGTTTCTGATAATAAAGCCAGTTAAATAGAAGATATAGTTTGCTAAAATTATTTTTGGTATATTTTTCATACCCCAATATCGTTGATCAATGATAATAGCATTGAAATCGAAAATACGTCAATGTTCTTTATACGACATTGCAGGTACCAAGTTCAGTGACTGAAGTTTTGAAATCTACAAAACTTTACACCTTACCTACCATAGTGAAGAAATTTAAATTACAGAAACAGTAGTTAGTTATATTGTTTCCCGTTTATATTAAAGTAACTACTACATCACTCCTTTTTTTTTCCTACCTAAGCTGGTAGCCTGGAGCGGCTATTCCAGCGTAACCGTGGCTAGTAGGTGAGCTCACGGGGCTCAAACCTGACGACGATGCTAACACGAACCCTAGCAAGAGCCGTGCTTCCAGAATCTACCACCGGATTGGAAACGCGACCCACTGAGAAGATCCGGCGAGAAACTCAGTGGGCTGTGTCTGAGAGTGCGTTACTCCAGTTTTAGCTTCTGGTTCCCAGTTTCCCAGATATTTATTAATATCCTATTATGTATCAACTATTAAAATGACGAAGTATCGATCTGTGCCGTTATTTAGTGGGCCCTACGAATCATTTTTACGAAAACTTGACTTTACAGATTAACTGTTAATTAATAGCAGATAAATAAATTAAATCCACTTGTTTACCAAACAGTAATACAGTGTCACCGGCTACGTTTCTAGTCGGTTAACTCGCATTAACTTGTCCGTCTCAGCACGCGACGCGCGCATCGGTCTGGCGCGCTCCGAATTTTTCGCGATAACAGACTTTTTTCCTAACCTCTTTTCCACCGGCCGCTTTTACAATAAAACGTATCTGTTAACTGTCAAAATTTCGCGCGGGAAAGTGTGGTGAATTTATGTTCTGTGGTTCGTGATTTTTTTTGTTTTTATTTTTTTTACACACGGTAACGGTTTGATATGAGTTTTTGATGGTATTTATTTAATGACACCTCTTTCATTAAATTTTATCAATTTGAACAGCTGAATTTTTCGTGACGTAGGAAAATATTCCTGTACAATAAAAGTTAAAGTGGCGATTTCTGAACATAATTCACAATATGCTAAATTTGCAAATAAGACTTTTAAATGTTTTTATGAATTATAGTAAATTAATACATATATATAATATTCATTTCAGAGACACGTTTTTCTCTATTTTACTACCAATAAATGTCAACACTGAAAACCTTGAATAGTATATGTTTTTTATTGCACTAAGAGATGAATTTAATTTAATTAAATCAAAAGGTTAATATGCTTTTATTACA
Organism: Bombyx mandarina; assembly: GCF_003987935.1. The sequence continues at coordinate 88,447 of NW_021011706.1, read as the reverse complement.
ATTAGAAGCAATGGAACTGTATATAAATTCCGGAATATATATTATGATTATCTGATTTTTTTTTATTTAAATCTTATTTACGTAATATAATTTATTAGTCGAATTATTAAATTGCCAAATAATTAGTCATTGTTTTCTATCATAAATTCGTACATTACGCAGTACCTGACAACTTGACTTTAGCCCTAATTTCCTATAAGCAGCATCTCTGGAACATGCAAACATTAAGGCAAACGCAACTACTGGAACTGATATGAAATATAGAATGCCAATAAAATGAAAGATTCTCCCCAAACTTTTATAGTAAATGAAATTGTCGCTTAGAAACTTATTACAGCCCATTTTATACACTCTTAATAACATAAATCACAATTGCCTTAACCGAGAGCGTTAGGGCACAGGGAATTAGAGTTTAGTGTATTCTGAAGCCCGATACGTGAAAATTATAAATCACTTTAGACGCAATTCTTCTTGAAATCAGATTCCCAAATGTCGGATAGTGCAGTAATAAAAACTATCATCTTCAACATTTTGTCATACGAGTATTTTGAATCAAATATATTTAAAACTTCGAGGTCATTCAGTTAATAAACGTTTTGAATGTCAAAATATTAATCAATATTAACTGGTTAAAACAAAATTAATAAAGACCAAAGAAGGTTCTTTGGCTTATCTAAAATTTAAAAAAAAAATCTCTGAAATCGCCTTCACCAGCTTAAGCAGAGAGAGGTATTAGTGAGTCAGTTGTAACCGAATTATCAGACCTTTTTACTATATTAGACTTAGCTAATGTTGCATTTGCACATTTGTAGGTAAATAATTATTTGTATTCAAATTCAGTGTGGGCTCATATTTTATATTGTTTTATTGTAATTGTTGAAGCAAACCATTACTTAAATAATTAACGTAATGTAACACAATAATATAATTTGCGTTATACGGAAATTACAGTCGTTTATCTAAGAAACAGACAATATGATTTTCCTAGAACAGCGTACCTAACTTAATGTTCATGTCTTATCAATTACTTGAAATAATGAATCTATTAAACTCAGATAGTACTAGAATGTATATTGTTAAGAAAAATGGATTCGTACGTAATGTTTATATTACCTAAGATGCTACCTACCTAAAAGCTGCCTACGTTTTTTTTATTGCTTAGATGGGTGGACGAGCTCACAGCCCACCTGGTGTTAAGTGGTTACTGGAGCCCATAGACATCTACAACGTAAATGCGCTACCCACATTGAGATATAAGTTCTAAGGTCTCGGTATAGTTACAACAGCTGCCCCACCCTTCAAACCGAAACGCATAACTGCTTCACGGTAGAAATAGGCAGGGCGGTGGTACCTACCCGTACCACCAGTAAACCTAAAACTGAACATAGCGGCAGTGGCTTCGCTGTTCTCCTGACTATGGCTGCCTTTCAGGGGAAATGGTGACCACTCACCACCAGACAGATTTTTTACAGATATTCCGTTATAACTAATGAACTATGCATCTGATTGACTTGAAACTTGGTATCCATGTAGAAAATACATGTACTTAATGGATAGGCTATTATAATATTTATATGAGTGTTGGACTCCCTAATAATAATAATGACAATAAATAATAATGTTAATTTTAAATGCCCAGCGAAGCGGGCGAGTACGGCTAGTATTACTATAAGTTAACTCTGCTACTATATATATTAATAATCGGAAAATTTGAGATTTGGAACTCAGATCAGAAAACTCTACAGAGTTTCTTAAAGAACTGAGCGAATAACCATAAAGCCAACCATATCGCTTAGATAGACGGAATAGCTCATGACCTACTGGTGTTAAGTGGTCCTCAGAGCCCATAAACATCAGCAACGTAAATGTCGCCACTCATCCTGAGAAATGGGTTCTAATGTCTCAGTTTTTACAGTAAACGGCTGCTTCAACCTTCGAACCGAAACGCACATAATTAAACATGAAAAACTATGAAATCGGCTAGTTGAGACCGTTGAATGAGACATTGGAATCGTGCGATACGCATATAATGTGAATTATTTCCGAGATATACCAATCGTAATTTACAATATCCCAATATGAAATCGAGTGATAAATTATTATTTTAAATTAAAATTACACACGCAATATTCAACATATTGATACTACCTATTGTGTATCTAACATACTTATGATGCATTGACATAATTAGTTCGACTTAACATCAACAATGTAAGTGACGACGCTAGAAACATCTTAAATTTTCTGGGGATACTGGGCGGGGTATGTCAGAGTCGAACTGACTAAAACCTCCTGTCGCTCAACAACCAACGTCCAAACCTCGCATGAGACAGAACTCATGACAAGGCAAAGGGGGGAAAGTGAAGCGTTTAGTGCGGAGCACATCTCTCCTATCACCCTCCCCCTCGGGACGCCGGACTGGCGGTCGTCGGCGCCACGACCACCAGCCCTCTCGGTCGGCAGACTGTCCGAAGCCCGCCTAGATGGCGCCGGTTAGAGTGGGTTACCCTACGGAATACCCCGCTGGGCCAGAACCAGCGTGGGTCGAGGATAGCCGGCCTTCCATCACCCGGATGCTCTTGCGTAAAACGCGTGCAGAGCAGCTTGCACGTCGTCTTCTTAGGCCCCCCTCGCCGGTCCCCAGACCGACATGTGAGGGGGACCCGAAACACTTAGAGGGCCAGGGCTTGGGCGAGATCCGCCTCCCTGGCCCCCGCTCGACGGCGGCGGGATTGTGCGTCTCTCACGCGCCCCGCCGCCTCCTTCTGCGAGATGGTGCACTCGCAGAAGTCGAGCATCGCCTTCCACGACTCGTCGTCGCCGAGCATCGATGCCACAACACTCGGCAACGACAAGTCGGTTCCTATTTTTGCGACGAGGACACGGCGCCACCCCTCCCATGCGGGGCAGGCGACGAGCGTATGCTCTGCCGTGTCCAAGTCGCAACCACAATGGTGGCACTCTGCCGTCGGCTCGGCTGTGATCCGGTGCAGGAACTCACCGAAACAACCATGCCCAGTGAGCACCTGCGTGAGCCGGAAAGTGAGGCGTCCTCTGTCACGATTCACCCAATCCACAAGGACCGGGCGAATCGCCTCGACGGTCCTACGACCAGCCAAAGGATCAGCCAGCCAGCCGTCTGGACCATGACTCCAGCTAAAACTGGTGGTAGGACCTCTTGTGAGCAGGGACGTCTTAAATCAGGCTGGGGCCCTTGGGCACACAAGAATTTGAGGCCCTTTTGGAAAGTAAAAAAAGTGATTTATAATAACATTTTTTTATTGAGTATGACCGTTTATTATAAGTAATCAAATACAGTATGATATAATGTGTCATTAATGATATTAGAATGCTGCTGGTTTTTTGGTTACGATACGATAACGGAAACCGTTATCGTGATCGCTAGATGGTGTACTTAGTAAATTAGGTAGGATGCGTTCGGAAATATTATTAATTAGTACAGTTGAAATAGGCGCAGTCATCGATATAATGGCGTAGTATATGCCTTGTAAATACCTTCTGATACGATTACTGATTTGTGAAAAGTGCAATGTGCCCAACAAAAATGTTTTGAGAATAAATGTGTAAGAGAAATTGTCGGTCCTTCGGGGCCCCCTGAGAATGGGGGCCCTGGGCACGGGCCCCGTGTGCCCTTATGGTAAAGACGGTATTGCTTGTGAGTCCGCACGGGTAGGTGCCACCACCCCGCCTATTTCTGTCGTGAAGCAGTAATGCGTTTCGGTTTGAAGGGTGGGACAACCGTTGTAACTATACTGAGACCTTAAAACTTATCTCAAGGTGGGTGGCGCATTTACGTTGTAGATGTCTATGGGCTCCAGTAACTACTTAACAGCAGGTGGGTTTTCTATTGCTTAGATGGGTGGACGAGCCCACAGCCCACCTGGTTTTAAATGGTTACTGGAGCCCATAGACATCCACAACGCAAATGCGCCACCCACCCTGAGATATAAGTTCTAAGGTCTCAAGTATTGTGGTGCGTAAAGTAAAGATGCGATATATTTAGTCCATTTAGATGCATATCTTACTGATGCCAGCGAAAATAATACAAGCCGCTCGCTCCACTCACTATAACAATAAAAAATTCCAATCGTTTTTTTTTTTTATCATAAAAAGAATGTCATGTTAGTCGTAGATTCGCGCGCATTGTGAAAATATGCAACGATACTGGCACGCGCACAAAGATTCGTTTTCAATAAACAATAAAAATTATAAACAGTACAATATGCAAATAAATGCTACTTCGATCCGCCACACGTTATTGAACAGATTTGTACTTGTTTGACACAGTTCAGATGATAACAGACAAACAATATTTGGAGATGTCTTAAATTAATCCATTCATACATCATAATTTGATATTACGCATGGGAAAGTTAGTTTGTTCGCTTCTTACGGTTTCACTACTTAATTATACAACAAATCATCATGAAATTTGCTACGTAAAAGAAAGTTTGGTACCTTTTGTCCAAGAAAAAAATGTTATATGGTCGAGGAATATATATTTTCAAAAGTTAGTCTATCATTTAAAAAAAAACATTTTTAACTTGTATGACGTATATAGCATCAATTGAGATTTTTTTGAAACCTATGGCTTGAATGGCTATATCAGCGTACCCGAACGCGTAGGTGAGCTCTCGGGGCTCAAACCGGAGGAGTTGCTAACACTGGCCCTAGCAAGAGCAGTGCTTCGCAGAATCTACCACCGGATCGGAAACATGACCCACTGAGAAGATCCGGCGAGAAACTTAGTGGGCTTGAGAACAGCTGGATCGACTAAATGATAATATCTTTCCCGTTAAGATTGTTGTAATCGTTTGACAATGTTTTGAAGACCGCACAATTGGCGTATTTGTAGCCTGACTGATACACAAATATACGAGTATCACTAGTACATACAAATATAATATGTATCTCACTAAAAATATATATAGAAGATCAAAAACATAATGACATATCCTAGTTTGACAATTGTATTCAATTCCATTAACTTTATGGAGAAATGTTTACAATAATGTATTTCCATCGTAAGTGAAACAGTCCCGAAGAGGATGTTGATTGATTCATTAATCAAATAAAGAAATATAAAAATTAATAGCTGAATCAGTCTTAATTACTTTTGCGAATCGACGAATAAAGATAAATGGGCATTTTAGAGCACTGATTGTCTTATTAGAGGTAGTTAAGAAAGCGAGACTCTATCATCATTTAGCCCAGATAGAGAATACACCGCTATGAGATATTGGAACTGGGAATTGAAGATAGTGTACAATATTTCTAATTGCGTCTACAATATATGCTCATATTTTTTTAATAGTTTAAAGTTTCAATTGATCTCCTTAAAACATTTTCCTGAGTACCCTAAAATGTATTATTTTATGTTCTACATTTAATGAAACATGCGATTATGTTTCCTTACTCATTCGCTTTCCTTGACCATTACGCTTTTTAGTAGCAATCAATTAGTAATTTTGAACAGCCAATTAAACAAAAAGTACACTCAATTGTTGAAAAAACAATCATTCGTGTTAGACGCTTGTAGCTCTAACGCTAGGATCAGGAATACATAAGCAACCTTACTCTTTGAACTCTTCGAAGAATTCGTTGTGCAATCCATCCCATTGCTAGAGCCCTCTGAAATTCTCGGCGGATGCTCTCAGAGGGCCGCGATTCCGATCCGGTAGTAGATGGATTCACGAAACAGTAGCTCTTGAATTGACAAGATTTTTTCGGAGGGGCTCGCTTAATTGTTAGTAAATTCTATATCCTCCTGACCGAATCCATGCTCGCCCACCCGTCCTGGCGAAGCTGAAAAATCCTTCGGGCCATAAGTTATCCTTCCATTCTAATGTTAACCCCTGACGCCAATAAGAACAGCGAATACGGCTTTTTATTTCATTCTCGTGGAATTACAGATGACAGGCAATTTGTATACATAAGAGTCATGTTGATTAATATCTATTCAATTTGTTCAATCCTTTTTTTTTGGATAATAATAACGTCCTAAAGAAGAGAAAGATTGGCCCAGAGACCTCGCTTAAACAGGGCCGAGAGAAGGACTAGAAGGCTCAACTAGAAGGGGAAATTTATTATAAGTTCTTCATTAAAGTATTGGGAAAGTGATTTTCAATGTCAGAACGTTATCAGTGAACGGTGCGTTATCTGGAGTCGTGTTTACACTGATGCGCTGATGTCACGAGATTTATCACCTTGGAACATAGCCTATGTTCACGACTAACTAATTTGTAATACGATAGACAGGGATATAAGATTTGTACTAATTGCAAAAATTCCAAACCCATCTGTTAATTTGTCAAACATCTTCTTAGGCTTCTAGGCTGTGGTAAGATTTTTGTTTGACAATTATTATTATATGTATCCCAAAAATTGATAGTAACCGTTTCCAATTAAAAAAAATTAGTAAATTTTGTCCTGACCTTATCAATACGCTTCTCAATTCTGCACTGCCGTTCTGGTTTAGTAGGGGGTCGATGAGCTGTCTGGGTTAAATTCGGAGACTTAATCCCAGCCACAAACAAACCGCGACCACACTGCAAAAGTGATTGCGTATCAACTAGATCCGTACTTGAGTCGAAATATGGTATTAGAATAGGTTCCAGGGCCTACAAATGAAACAGCAACGTCTATTCAAACGCGGTAATCGAAGTCTAGAACAGGCAGAGACTAACCTTTGATCTTGAACAGAATCCTCCAAAGTACTACTCAAATGTTCATAATCCTGGATACTTGCACAAATCTAAATTCTTGACATAATAGCTATTATTTTTATAGCATGCAAACGTGTAATATAAAATCAATTAGCATGCATCTACCCTTGCGATACATTGCGGGTTCTAAATGGAATTATTAAAAATGCGAGTGTCAACACACATCTACATGCCTTTGCGATACATTGCAGGTTCTAGATTTAATTATTAAAAATGCGGGTGTCCATGTTTGGCTTAGTATATCAGTAATGCTAGCTGATAACGACAGTGTAGTAGGTTCACATCCTGTATAATGTTTTAAAATATTTACCGTACCGTAAATATTTACCGTATAAAAAAAAATATTTAGGATTTTGTAAAATTTTAATTAGGCTTAAACAGGAAAATACCTGTGCTTTATTGTAAAGTTTTATACTTTATCAATTTATTTTTAGGTTAGGAATATTGTGTTCTTATTTCATATTGTGTAAGTGTTGTTTCTAATTGTAATTAACAATTCCACCTTCAAAGGTAAATTACATTAAATTAAACTTTATCAAACATAACATTTGGCACTGCTAGTGTACTACACAATCGAGAAATGTCAAATAAAATAAACAAACAATCTTATTGAGAATAAATTTTGCAAAGAACCCATTAGTTATCATTATAACGCAATTACATATTATAATTATCTATGTACGTTTGCTATTTGTTGAAATACGCAACAAAGAAACGTGTCGTTGACCTTTATGAGTACAATAATTTTAGCACGTGAATATTGTTCGTCGTTAGCAAATAACGAAACATTGCTAGCTCCTTTTTATTTTTTGTCTCAATTATTTAACTTAATAATTGATTTCCATCATATATGTATAATAATAATAATAATAATAAAATCATTTATTGCCTTTCACACTAAATAAAAAAATATAAAAAAAAGAAAAGAAAAAAAAGGAAAAGGCAAAAGAAGGTAGCTCAGCTAATGCTGTTCAAGGTCGATAAATCGAACAGCGCTGATTTTCAGTCACCCCCGTTTCCCTTTGGTTCATTGCGGGAATGTAGGCTAGGTACGTGTGTACAGACTAAGAAAGTGGCATAAACTAGTATAAAAAAACCAAATACCTGTACATATGGATGTAGCGTGTATTTTTTATTATTAATAACTCTATTATAAAAATAATAACACACTAATTCATAAGATAATCTCTAGGATAGGCTGAGTGGCAATTTTACACAAAAATACTTATCGATTTAAGAAGTTAATCATAATTCTTAGAGTACTGATAATTGAGAAGGCCGCTTGCAACACAGAACTGCTTGGTGATATATACTCGATTCGTGGAATATTTTGCATAGAAATTCATTAAATCATTATATATTTGCTTAACTTTACTGCTTAAAGACCAGACCAAGTGATTACGGGGGAAATGATTGTTAGGGTCACCCATATTGCAATAGGCCATGAGGTCTTTATCCTCGGTATTCTTCATGATGAGCGCTCACCATTGACACTGAGTTTCTCTCCGGAACTACTCAGGGAGTCCCGATTTCGATGCGGTGGCAGATTCAGGGAATCACTGCTCTCGCTAGGGAAGATGTTAGCAAATTATCTCAAGCTGAGCTCCATGAACTCTCCCACCAGCCAGAGTAAAGCCAGAATAGCCCATTAAAGCTGGCAGTTAGATGGGCAAAAAAAGAATATAGGATTTACGACAAATTCGTCTGTTGACCAAACCAATAAAAACTCAATTATAGTCAACTGAAAACTAAGTTGCTAATTCGAATCGCAAACAGAGCTTAACCCCCAAAATATCACTCAGCCAACTGCCCCGCGTATAACAAGCTATATACCTATATACCTATTCATCATGAGCTCATATTTATAATAGCTTAAGATAATATAAAGAGATGATACGTCCCAACTAAAACCTTAATTTTATATCGTATGAACACAATAAAATGTTTTTGTTGGAAAACTTTACGAACAACAAAAAAATCTTAATGCTCATATAAAGGTTTTTTTGTAAGCACTCGGTTAATTAATTTTAAGCTTGACGTCAGCGGTTCTAAGTAATTCTGAAGTTACAAAGTGCAAGTCGAGTAAAAACAGTTTGCAAGATTATTTCCTTTTTGACTGTTGTGTTTTCGGTGGTTTCTGTCTGTGCCTTTACGAAAATATTAAAAAACGAAAAAATATTGCCTTGATTGAAAAATATAGAAAAAAATCACTCTTTTGTAGCTGACCGAAGTGAAACGTATAAATAAATCTTGAATATGGACGGCTCGTTCTATAGCGATGGAAGGTTGAGAATGGCTGGGGTGTTTTCTACTATAATTTGAAAATAATAATAATCATTCAACACTATTAGAAGATCTCTACACCCTCCTTCTCATTGTAATAATCATCGAAGGTTGAGACTTGAATTTCGAATATAAGCAGTGGCATAGCGTTTTAGTGTATTTATGGGCTCTCGTAAATTTCTGGCGCTTTTACGTACCTCAAGCACCGGTCATCGTCCTCGCCGAACCCGTCGTTTGTGACGAAGGGTTCGACGAGCGAATTAACCCATAGACACAGCCCACTGAGTTTCTCACCGGATCTTCTCAGTGGGTCGCGTTTGCGATCCGGTGGTAGATTCCGCGAAGCACTGCTCTTGCTAGGGCTAGTATTAGCAACGTCATCAGGTTTGAGCCCCGTGAGCTCACCTACTCAGAGACCGGAGAATCTAGTATCATCCCTAGAGGTTACTAGAATAGGTAAGAAAAAAAAGTATAATATGTCTGACACAACAAAACCCCATAAGCTTATATTATTCGATCGTCAGAGTAAAAAAAACTTGATTGACAAACTGACCTTTGCACTTATGGTTGAGGCAAGATGGTTTAAGACATGTGATTTTGCCAACGGATGTACATTAGAAGTCCGAAAAGTTATTCTAAATATAATATTTAATGAATTAATAAATAATTAAATTTAAATACAATCTATTCTCACGATCAAGTTTAATCTTATTTTTATAATTCTGAAGTTGGACTGGAAACCAATTATTCTAATTACAAACGTTGTAAACTTTTTTTTACCCCAAATTGATAGTTTAATAACAGTTGAAAAAAAACAGCGCTGAAAATCATTAACAAAAAATAACCTTGGAATAGAAGATAAGCAAATGTACAGCCGTTTTTTTTTTGGACCAAAACATTCCAGACAGCTAAGCTACAATTTCTTTTTCTGTTACGGGTATGAGTGGACAATAACAAGTAGGTGCGGACCCCAAATAACTATCAGAGATACTGACATGACATCGAACCCGGCCCGTTGGTACAGTAGTCTAGGGCAATTATACCAACGAGACAATCGATTGGATATGACGCATTGTGGCAGCAGCCATCATACAACACAAGATATTTGATAAATGCCTGAATCTCGCTTACGACATTTTCAAGATAAGCTTGCATATACAAGTTACGAACAACAACATTCGGACCGTCGCGGCGTCGGTCTACTGAGTAAGATCATCCGCTCGGTGGAAGATCTTTCCTTGACAAACTGATGACACTGACGTGATTTAAAGATGCAACCTTCGCTATATATATACACGCATGATTTTAGAAGTCCTTAACAGTATCAAAATACTTCGCGGCTTTGTGTAATGTGAACCACACCAAAATACGCTAACACTCCCCTATACAATGTTTCCCGAGCGCTATGACATGTCCTTCTTCAAACGAGGCCCGTGGAGAGTACTTAACAGTGGACAGCAGCTTCAAACAAAAAGAAAAAATATTATTAAAGAAAATCTGTTTCGCGCGCTGCCAATCATTATCATTCGCAAATACACAACGCAAAAAATCGATTTCGGTAATATTTGGTAACACAACATGTTGCCGAAATAGGGATGACCAATTTCAAATATGCAACTTTTTAATTGACAGGCAAAACACTTAATATATTATCTTCTAATAACAAACCCCTGATTTTACTGAGTCACGTTATTAATAACAATACAATCTCGAAGCGATATTCAACATGAAATCGAGCGTAACTAATCGTAATTGTTCTGTGTGCTTAGTGTGAGTTTTTTAACGTTCTCCACTCTTGCTAGGGTCAGTGTTAGCAACACTCCGGTTTGAGCCCCGTGAGCTCACCTGCACACGTTAGGGTTGAAGCTGAAATAGCCTCTCAAGGTTATCAGCATAGGTAGGGAAAAAATGCAGTTGGAACAGCGCCCCTAGTAGCAAACGTAGGCAATCGTTCCAAATCCATACAAATTTGAGTTAACTTTTACGCTATCGAGAACGTTAAAAAACTCGCCAATAAGCGCACTGTAACATACTGCGTTAGTTTTTAGTCGGACATGACCACATAATATTTATAGCAACTGTATAGTATCATAGTTGCAAGAAAAACTCTTTATAGGTCAAAAAACAAGTTTATTTTCGATTGAGTTAACCAAAATGGCTATTACGAGTTTATTTTATAAACGTAACACATTGAAAGTTCAACTTTCAACGTCAGGAAAGTAGCATACGTGAAACTATGAACAAATACGCTCAACCGGACAAAGAATATCAGGAATTTCCTTCTTCAAACGAGGCTTGTGGAGAGTACTTAACGGTAGGCAGTGACTTGGCTCTGCCCCTGGCATTACTAACGTCTATGGGCTACGGTAACCACTCAACACCAAATCGACTCGTTTGTCAACACGGGTAATGAAAAAAATTTATCTAAGATTCTGATATCGACCGGGAAATAGATTTTATTTCATTCCCAACGAACTATTAGCAAAAACTTCTTGATCATTAATCTTATTAACGGCCCAAGGTCATCAGATTACAGTTCAACGTTATATGATAATGACACGTAGCCAGCAACATCTCGTAGGTATGAGACGATCTCGTAATTAACATTCGAATTGTTTCCTCGTTCGTTTTATTCTGCTGTTAAATTGTGTTTGTGAATTTTAATAATTCTTAATTGCCTAATCAGTAGTCCGCAATTCAAATTAATTAAATCATAGTTTCTTTTGGCTGTTCATCTAATCAGATTTTTTTAATTCTAGACCGATAATAATATCCGACCGACTTTGAAAATAAAACTGTAAAATATTGGTTGATTGTGTTACCTTGAGACTTGAGGTCAAAACATTAATGACAGCTGTCCTACTCTTTGTCCTCTGAAATACAATCATTGGGGCAGAAATAGCACGATTGTGATATATCCTCCATATCCTCATGTTCTAACAACAATATTACAAGGGAGAAACGATCCATCTATGTATTTGAGGAATACCAAGGAATGCGATATTGCTTCACATGAACAAGAGCGCCTGAGGGCTTCTCTTAAACAATTACCTACAGTGCCTCTTTCATTATAAATTATTACAGTAAGCAACAAGTGCTAATGTCGAAAGTGCATTCACTATTCGCAATAGATAACCTGTTACTTGGTACGTATTATCTGTGTGCACAGGGTTGCCACATTAAAAATTATTATATTATTTGCCATATACCTAAACAAACATGATATATTTAACCAAATATTAAAAATTTTGATAACAAACTTCATTCACGTCACGTCTCTTTCCGTCCACTTTGCCCATCATTATCAACTGCAGCAGCATATATCTATCGTTCCTGAGCACGTGGCCGAGATCCGAGAGTCTGCGCGGCTAGGTACCACCACCCTGCCTATTTCTGCCGTGAAGCAGTGATGCGTTTTGGTTTGAAGGGTGGGGCAGCCGTCGTAAATACCTGAGACCTTAGAACTTATGTCTCAAGGTGGGTGGCGCATTTACGTTGTAGATGTCTATTGGCTCCAGTAACCACTTAACACCAGGTGGGTTGTGAGCTCGTCCACCCATATAAGTTTACGTATTTCATCGATTTCATGAAAAATCACTCCTTCTGCCACTACTAAGCATTAGAACAAAGAAGATTTCCCGCAAAATTCACACAAGTTTCACTCATCCGTTTTTATTGATATGGGCATGTCCAAAATATCCTTCCATATTCTTTACTCACTTTTTTTTATTGCTTAGGTGAGCGGACAAGCTCACAGCCCACCTGGTGTTAAGTGGTTACTGGAGCCCATAGACATCTACGACGTAACTGCGCCACCCCCTTTGAGACATAAGTTCTAAGGTCTCAGGTATTTACGACGGCTGCCCCACCCTTCAAACCAAAACGCATCACTGCTTCACGGCAGAAATAGGCAGGGTGATGGTACCTAGCCGCGCGGATTTACAAGAGGTCCTACCACCAGTAAAAAGCCTAAAGTACTGCCGTATAAAATGAGGCCGCCCCAGAACAACTTGGCATCGCTCGGTGGAGCAGGAGCTAGGGGTCTTGGGCATGACGTGGGAGGAGCTAGAACAGACTGCCCAAGACCGATATAAATGGAAAAATTTGATTCGAGCCCTACACCCCAGCAGAGGGTAATAGGAAAGCATGATGATGATGACTGCCGTAGAAAATGGTATTTGTCCATCTAGTTACAAAACGATAGTAGTCCGGCTTGTCGCTATCTATATTGCTTCACGAAGTTACGAAAGGGAGGCATATTAACTCGGAACATTTTAGGGCGTGATAAGACTTTGTAACCCGGTTTATTGTATGGTCGAGTTTTGTTTGACATCGTTTTTGGTGCTCTTTTAAGCAGGCACCGATTTTCGAGAAACGCTCGTAAAAACGAAGACACATAGTAGGGAGAAACTTTAGTGTCTACTGATGCTTAGTGCGAGTTTGTAACTTCTCAAAATGTGTAAAAATTAACTCACATTTGTATGGAGTTGGAACAGCTTCCTATCGTTTGCCGCTAGGGGCGCTTTTCCAACTCCATACAAATTTGAGTTAACTTTTATGCGATCGAGAGCGTTACAAAACTCGCACTAAGCAGTTCAAGTTGTTTTCATTACGCGCGACGGAACATTTAAATAAATAATAGTTATAAAAAGCGTGGAGTGCTTTTTAAGATTTTATTGAAATAATAATTATTCTACTCATGTCTGTCAGAAAAATATTCATAACTAATAACACCATTCACCCCACGCTTATTTTACAATAAAATATATTTTACACTATTTTTAATTTAAATTTATTAAAATTTATTTTCAATTTTTATGTTGAATTTTATATAAAGCGTATTTTTTAGTTTTTTAAAATATTATTTATTTTTAATTTTTTTGTTGAATTTAATTTTTTTATTTCAATATTTTTTTTCAATTTTGTTTTAATATTGAATTGTCATCGGTTCTCAATAAAGTTAAGTTTGAATGAAATCTGGCCGTTTAAAATGGGTCAAAATCGCGTCTAAAGGAGTCAGTTACAAACATACAAACATACATACAAGTGAAGCTAAGATAAAGCGTGTAAAAAAGCCAAGACACACGTCAAGGGTTTCGACTCTGACGCGTCATTTTGCTTCTCTTAATTATCCAATTCACTGAATAGACGTTCAGTAAAATGATTTTTAATTAGCCCTTGCTAGACTTTTATGTAAACCGGTATCTGAATTTTCGTATATTTTTACCTTTGTTATTCTAGTTGAAAAATAAAGTGCATTCATTGAAAATTGAAATATCAGTTCCATTCGACGTGATTTACGTTTATGGACTCCGGTAGCCTGGATTTAACCGCTGCTGTACTGTAAGATTAAATCGAAGTATACATATAATTTCCTAAATACATATAATTTCCCAAGCGAAGAGCTACATCATATAAAATCAGTTTACTAATCCGAAAATGAATCACTTTCATAACTTTCGTTGCATTGCTAAGACAAACTTTCATAATGGATTGTAATTAAATTTTAATTGCTACTTTTCGAATTATATTCAGCTCTCTGGAAATTTATCTAAAAATATTCCTTAACCATATCTATATAGAGATACAAACCGCAAGTCGGGCAGTTGTCTGTTTGTCTGCATTTATAAGTTTGCACACGATATTTACACAATACTTTAAGCTGACTGAATCAATTTGGATTCAGTTCTTGATGTTTTACTGATATCGAGAGAAACTTTGAATAATGTGTAAAATTCATAATATGTTTCGTGTTATTTTATTTCAAACGATTATGTAAATATAGTGTACATGTAAATATATTGAATATTGAAGAAATTTCCACATCACAAAAATTAAGTAAAATCCGTATATTGCATAAAAAGTTCATATCCTCTTTCTTGCGTCCATAATCCTCAATGCTGAGGGTCGTGNTAATTTCAGATTTTTCAACACTTCTGAACCAAGACTTGATGATTATACTAAATTATAATAAATAATTAATATATTATTATTATTAATAATAATAAAATAGGTATTTGGATATGATTTTCTAATATGGCAGTGTGCTAGCTGCCTCCTGTCACATTCTTAACAAATAAATTATTTAAACTCAAGGTCTTAAACATAACTACATCTGCAGGTACAGGTGGCAACAGAAATTTGTGACGAAAATAATCTTGAAAAAGAGCGAATTTCACATTGAATTCTAATGTTAATTCAAGTACATTCACAAATTCACATTTCACATTGTGCACCAAGGGAGAAAAGTGGAACATTTCCTCCCGCATATGAAACACTGCACGCTTTTTTTTACAATAAAATCATTTTTTCTTACACTATTTTTCAAATTAATTAAATTTTATTTTCTATTTTTTAGTTGGGTTTCTATAAAAGCGTATTTTGTTAGTTTTTTAAATTATAATTTTTTATTTTTTAATTGAACTTCAATGTTTTCAATTTTGTTTTAATATTGAATTGTCATCGGTCCTTAATAAGTATACCAAATTTTGAGTTAATCCGGCGTTTTGAAGGGGATGAAGATCATGTTCAAAGATTCCGTTCCAAACATACATACGTCTGAAGCTAATAAAAGCGTATTAAATACCACAAACACACAAAAATAAAATAAAAAAAGGTTACGTCTTGCTGCTTGAGCAGTGCCCATCTGCGGAGGTGGTGGTCCTTGGTGACTTTAACGCTCATCACCAAGAGTGGTTAGGGTCCAGAACCACTGACCTCCCGGGTCGGGCAGCCTACGATTTCGCTATGTTCTACGGCCTCACTCAGCTGGTGACACAGCCCACCCGTGTCCCAGACATTGAGAGGCACGAGCCTTCTTTGTTGGACCTTCTGCTGACATCTCACCCAGCTGGATACAGTGTGGTGGTTGACGCTCCACTTGGATCGTCTGATCACTGCCATATCCGTACTGCGATACCACTCTCTCGCCCTAGTCGTCGAATGATGACCGGGTTTCGAAGAGTTTGGCGGTACAGGTTAGCAGATTGGGACGGAATGCGTGACTTTTACGCATCCTACCCATGGGGGCGCCTCTGCTTTTCCTCCGATGATCCTGACGTCTGTGCAGACCGGCTTGAAAACGTGGTGCTTCAGGGGATGGAATTATTCATTCCTTCTTCTGAGGTGTCCGTTGGGGGTCGCAGCAAACCCTGGTACAATAAAGCTAGCAGGGATGCTGCACAGCTCAAGCGGTCCACATACGCGGAATGGAATGATGCTAGGAGATGCCAGGACCCCGACATTTCGGAGGAGAGGCGGAAATTTAACGCCACCTCTAGGTCCTATATGAGGACTATTGCCAAGGCGAATTCGGAGAATGTTGCCAGAATTGGTAAGCGACTGAAAGGCTATCCCTCTGGGAGCCGTGCTTTCTGATCGCTGGCTAAGGCTGCAGAAGGCGACTTCTGCAGGTCTTGTCTCCCACCACTACGTAAGTTCGATGACAGTCTGGCCCATAGTGCGAAAGAGAAGGCTGACGTTCTGGTGAAATTCTTCGCCTCGAACTTTTTTTTATTTATTTATTTATTTTTTGCTTAGATGAGTGGACGAGCTCACAGCCCACCTGATGTTAAGTGGTTACTGGAGCCCATAGACATTCACAACGTAAATGCGCCACCCACCTTGATATAAGTTGTAAGGTCTCAAGTATAGTTACAACGGCTCCCCCACCCTTCAAACCGAAACGCATTACTGCTTCACGGCAGAAATAGGCAGGGTTGTGGTACATACCCGTGCGGACTCATGAGAGGTCCTACCACCAGTAATTACGCAAATTATAATTTTGCGGGTTTTATTTTTATTACACTATGTTATTCCTTCACCGTGGAAGTCAATCGTGAACAATTGTTGAGTACGTATTTCATTAGAAAAATTGGTACCCGCCTGAGATTCGAACATCGGTGCATCGCCTCAACACGTATGCACCAGACGTCTTATCCATTAGGCCACAACGACTACATTCGACGACGACGAACTCTACTATGGATGACGGGGGCGCCACACCACCCAACATCCCCTGGTGTGATAGCTCTCTGCCTGAGATCTGCTTTAGACAGTGTGCAGTCAGGCGGGAGCTGCAGGCCCTGGACGTCCATAAGTCGAGAGGGCCAGATTGCATCCCTGCATTGGTTTTGAAAACCTACGCCCCTGAGTTGACACCTACGCTAACGCGTTTGTATCGCCTCTCGTATAGTACTAACAGGGTCCCGTCTTTATGGAAAACTACCCACGTCCATCCTATCCCCAAGAAGAGTGACCAGTCGGACTCATCGAGCTATAGGCCTATCGCGATAACTTCCTTGCTTTCCAAGGTGATGGAGCGAGTAATAAATACACAACTCCTGAAGTGACCGACAATACGGTTTCCGTCAGCCGCTCAGCCGGCGACCTTCTTGTATACCTTACTTACAGGTGGGCTGAAGCCTTGGAGAGCAAGGGCGAGGCTCTTGCTGTGAGCCTTGATATCGCGAAGGCCTTCGACAGGGTCTGGCATAGGGCACTTCTGTCGAAGCTACCATCTTACGGTATCCCCAAGGGACTCTACAAGTGGATCGCTAGCTTTTTGGATGGGCGGAGCATCACGGTCGTTCTAGACGGTGGCTGCTCCGATACCATGACCATTAACGCTGGTGTTCCACAAGGTTCGGTGCCCTCCCCCACGCTTTTCATCCTGTATATCAATGACATGCTATCTATTGATGGCATGCATTGCTATGCAGATGACGGCACGGGGGATGCGCGATATATCGGCGATTAGAGTCTTTCACAGAGCGCTGTGCAAGAGAGACGATCTAAGCTTGTGTCTGAAGTGGAGAGCTTTCCGGGGCGAATCTCCGAGTGGGGTGAATCGAACTTAGTTCAATTCAACCCGTTAAAGACAAGTTTGCGCGTTCACTGCGAATAAGGACCCCTTTGTCGTGGTGCCACAATTCCAAAAAGTATCCCTGAAACCTTTCACGAGTATCGGAATACTTGGAGTCGACATTTCGAGCGATGTCCAGCTTCGGAGTCATTTGGAGGGCAAAGCCAAGATGGCGTCCAAAATGCTGGGAGTCCTCAACAGAGCGAAGCGGTATTTCACGCCTGGACAAATACTTTTGCTTTATAAAGCACAAGTCCGGCCTCGCGTGGAGTACTGTTCCCACCTCTGGGCTGGGGCTCCCAAATACCAGCTTCTTCCATTCGACTCCATACAGAAGAGGGCCGTTCGGATTGTCGATAATCCCGTTCTCACGGATCGTTTGGAACTTCCGGATCTGCGGAGGGACTTCGCTTCTCTCAAAATTTTGTACCGTATGTTCCATGGGGAGTGCTCTGAGGAATTATTTGAGATGATTCCATCATCTCGTTTTTACTATCGCACCGCCTGCCACCGGAGTAGAGTACATCCATAACTACCTGGAGCCACTGCGTTCATCCACAGTGCGTTTTCAGAGAACTTTTTTTGCCACGTACCATCCGGCTTTGGAATGTGCTCCCCTCCACGGTGTTTCCCGAGCGCTATGACATGCTATGACAAGCTTCAAACGAGGCTTGTGGAGAGTACTCA
This sequence comes from Bombyx mandarina, assembly GCF_003987935.1. The sequence goes on along the minus strand of NW_021011706.1, from coordinate 69,868 downwards.
ACGGTAGCCAGCGGCCTGGCTCTGCCCCTGGCATTGCTGAAGTCCATGGGCGACGGTAACCACTCACCATCAGGTGGGACGTATGCTCGTCTGCCTACAAGGGCAATAAAAAAAGGAACCGAATAGAACAAATTTATGATGTCTGCAAAGTTACCACTTACAATATTTTAGGGTAAACCTTAATGTAGATTTTTCAAAGTAGTTTATCTGTTTCTCCTACTGAACAATTATGGCATTAAGTATATTATTTTAATAATTTTGATAATTGACTGCACATGGCTTCCACAATTATAAGACCTGTGAATGGTAGTATATTTTGTCAGTAAGTGAACATGTCAGAAGTACACGCTAATGGGAGGAAGTCCGACGTTTATAGGAATGAATTAGATATACGGAACAATATACAGAGTTCCAATTTATTTCCAAAAAAACGGTAGACTTATCTCTAGTGAATTGATTAGTAATATATTTAAATATACGCGGATGGGGTAAGTACACCAATGTGGTTTGGTGGTCAAAAGTACAGCGAAGAATATTGATATTGGTATATTAGTATTTTCTAGGATATTACAACAAGGTGAATTTCGAGTTGCATAGTCAGTTTCATATTCGTTAATACGTTAATATACATGATTCATTTTGCTCTAAGTCTATTAGAAGTGGTGGTTGTCAGAAGGTTGGAAAATGAAAGGTTGCCAAAAGAGTTACGGGATTTATATATATATATATATATATATATATATATATATATATATTTCCGTAAATCAAATATCTTACGTTAACGGGAATTGTCCTTATTAAGTAAGGCCCCATAAACTCAATTCATATGTCGGTGAGAGAGAGAGAACTTAAACGTAAAAACGTAACAGAATTTTAAAAACTACAATAACGGCCATCGAATTACTTTTTCTAAAGCTGTACTTCAACAAGCGTTAAGGCAATTTCTTTTTTTATTACGCGTCCGTGCACATTTTTGTTCTAGATTAAAAAGAAAACCGTTGCCTAATTGCGTATGCCAAAGTAGTGAGTCGTTTATCTGAGCTGCTTACCCAGAACGCACGGGATTACACACTCCAAATTTAGCGATAGGCAGCGGCTTGGCTCTGCCCCTGACATTGCTGAAGTACATGGGCGACGGTAACCACTCACCATCAGGTGGGCTGTATGCTCGTCTGCCTACAAGAGCAATAAAAATAAAATAAAAAAAGCTATCGATTCTTTGTTTTGATCCTCGTAATTTTCTAATGTGAACGAAAAAGAGCATGTACACAGCGCATAGTATCTCGATATACCTACCGCGATATACAAATAAATAATATTAAAAAAAAACTAACAAAATACGTTTTTTATAGAAAATCCAACTAAAATATAGAAAATAAATTTTAAGAAATTTGTATTAAAAATAGTGTATGAAAAAATGATTTTATTGTAAAAAAGCGTGAGTTGCTTTTCAGGATATTATCAAAATAACCCTTCTAGTCATATCTGTTCATAAAATATTTATAACTGCCGATGCCATGCACTGTATGGAAAAATACATATTATATTTAAATAGTCATTGGTTTAAGTCATTAGTTAAAAATAGTTATTGGTTTTTACATCCTCGTTAAAATTTATAGGCACAGTATTGTTCAAAAATCGAATGGGTATTTCCGCGATTCTACTCAATTTAAATTTGAATTAAATCATATCATATGAATATTCTTTAAATGAGAGCCCATTTTGTAATGGCTCTTATTAAGCACTTGTGATTATGATGATAACGCGAAATTGATAAACACTATACTAAAGTGTTTGTTTATTTTTGTTTGATATTACGTAATTCACAGTAATTTAAACATATCGGCTTCGAAGGGTATCAGGATAACCTTGAACAAACGTGACATGAGGATGGCGTCGTGGCGGCAAAGCCCTTTATTAAAAATTGGATTTGAATTTATATCAACCTCAGTCTATCTTTGAGTTCTTTAAGATCTCTTGCCTAACATTATTTGGGATTCCCTGTTCTACACAACCAGAAACCGCGATAAACCAGTAAGGTTTGTGTATAAAATTTTAATTGCTATCTAAATAAATTGTTCTAAATAAATTGCTACAAATGAAATATCTTGTATCGTACGTGTGAGATTTTTGCGTAGAACGGTCTAAATTTTATTCGGAACTTGTATATTATATGTAAATTTAACTTGAAAATGCCGTTAGCGTTATTCAGGCATTTGCCAAATATATTCCGGCCTACCGTTACAATGTCTATAGAACTGTCTTACTATACTTCTTATGCCACCCCCGATTACTCTCTTTAGACAACCCATACCCTGGGCCAGGAAGGTCAAGTACCTGGGCGTTACCATGGATGCATCGATGACATTCCGCCCGCATATAAAATCAGTCCGTGACCGTGCCGCGTTTATTCTCAGTAGACTCTACCCCATGATCTGTAAGCGGAGTAAAATGTCTCTTCGGAACAAGGTGACACTTTACAAAACTTGCATAAGGCCCGTCATGACTTACGCGAGTGTGGTGTTCGCTCACGCGGCCCGCACGCACATAGACACCCTCCAATCCCTACAATCCCGCTTTTGCAGGTTAGCTGTCGGGGCTCCGTGGTTCGTAAGATCCATCCGATCCAATAACTGTACTGTACATATATACATGAGTAATCATACCCAGGTAAAATATCGCCTCGGCTTTATTCGTGTATCTTTTTTCCGCTTAACAAAACCAGCCGGCTAGAGCTTACGTCACAGTGCAAAGGCATAGCCGTTATACAACATCCTTAGGCACGTGCCATTGAAGGGAATTACCCATGAAAGTGGTCAGCCGCAGCGGCCGTGAAAGGGAAAACATGATGTTCGTGCGATTTCCGAGCACACAACTATTCTACCGATCAAAGGTTTTATAAATTATCACTTTTTATGAAAGACGAATCATAGAAATCGTTCTATGATTACTACCGAGACTACCGAGTCTATAAAAAAATAGATGTTAATAAGAAGAAAGGCGAATCATTAGAAAAATGCGAAATGCGTATTTCATTAGAAAAAGTCTACGAAAAGATTCTGCGAAGCACTGCTCTTGCTAGGGTAGTTTTAGCAACTTTGGCAGGTTTGAACCCCATGAGCTCACCTACTTGTCTAGTTACGCTGATATAGCCTATCAAGCTCTCAAGGCTATCAGTATAGGTAGGGAAAAAATCTATCTACATGAGATCTAAGAAGAGATAGATAACACATAACCTATGTACGGGACGTGTATAATTTATATGACATTTCCGACAAGTCAACAGTTCTTTTGAAATGTAATTACTGTAGTGTGTCATTCGAACTAGTGACACGATTATTTTGACGTCTCATGTCAAAAGTATCACTGTCACCCGAGTCTGTTATTGACGCTGTTGACATGGTTACAGACAGAGACAAGTTAACAGCTGATAAATGATAATGCATAAGTGCAATGTTCACTGGACGCAATAAATCATAATTATAACAAAACAATCGTAACTTTAATCATATTTGATATATTTTAATCTATGTAAGGGGCTCTTCAACGTAAATTTCAAGACCTATGATTAACCCGATAGTCGATTAATGTCAATGAAAAAAATGACAACACAGGAGATTAAAATTAGATACTGACCACAACCACCCGGATAATTTGTTATTAGAACTACATAGAATGCTATCAAAATATAAATGTTATCCAACACAAGAGACACAGAACGCCGCCACCTCCAAATCAAAAACAAATCAAGTATTTAAAACATGCGTATTCGCGTGTGATGATTTCCCTAGAATTCAAGGTTCGAAAATGAACGGAATTCGAATTATCTTAATTTTGTCATGGCAACTTTGATTTCAAGCCATTTTCCTGTTTATCTGTATAGCTACCTAAATGATTTAATTTGTATAAGTATTTAATTGAATCTATGTTGTGTTATCTATACTTACTTATAATATATATAATATTATAAAGAGGAAAGATTTGTTTGTTTGTTTGTATGGAATAGGCTCCGACACTACTGAACCGATTTGAAAAATTATTTCACTGTTTGAAAGCTACACTATTCCCTAGTGACATAGGCTATAACCTTGTTTGAAAAAAATTAGGGATCCTTACAAAAACTCCAATAATGTAACCCAAGGTGTAAAAAAATTACCTAAAATATTCTTTACATCGCGTGCCTTGCGAAAACTATTAATCATAGAATAAAATAATGTACTACGACTTTGTAGAACACATTATTATGTACAAAAAGTGTCGCGACAGCATATGTCTAACTATTATAGCTATGCCGCATTAAGTGTTCTTTTATTTAAAAACTAAAACAACGTCAAATATCGTAGAAATTTTTGTTAAAGACCCGAACGGAGCCGAAGCGGGCCGCTTGTAAATTATAAAAGTGAATGATCCAATCATTTTACTAAAAAAAACGTCCTAAGATCGCCGGAATTAATTATGTACATTATATTCTTAGTACGATTTGCGAATAATAACGTGTTTTTTAATTTTAATACTAGCTGAGACCCGCGATGTTACCCGCGGGTATTGTCGTACCGCGGGAGATGCCGCGAGACGAAGCTAGTCTAAAAAAACTAGCCTAAGTTACTTCTTATATTATTATCATGAGCTACCTATCAGTGAAAGTCTTGTCAAAATCGGTTCAACCGTTCCAGAGATTAGCCGGAACAAACAGACAGACAGACAAAAATTGTTAAAAATGTTATTTTGGTGTATGTGCCATATATGTATTCATATGCGTGTAGTAAAAAGCGGTTATTTCAATATTACAAACAGACACTCCAATTTTTTTTACATGTTAAGATAAATAAATATGTTTAAAAATGTGACTCGCATACATTTTGTTTAATTTATTTTATTGTATTTCTCTGAAACGCGTTACGTCAGGACACGTTATCCTTATTATCAGTTCGAGGAGACGTACATTAAATGATATATTCAATGCAAATTTTACTTCCGTTCTCGATTGAATACAAAACGAGTCTTTTAACTTAATTTTAAAATTATAATGCTCCAAAACAACTTTCGATCTCTTAAATGCAACAACACAGATTACTTAACTAATCAACTCGTCATCTATATATTAATATTCAAATAATACATAACTAGTGTCTATACTAATATATAAATCTACAGTGGTTTTTACGGATGTTCCGTTATAACTACTGAACCATGTATCCAATTGACTTGTAACTTGGTATTCATGTAGAAAATACATGTACTTAATGGATAGTCTAATATTTATATGAGTGTTGGACTCCCTACACCAGTTGCGGGGGCGTTAATGATGATAATCTTTGTGGGGGTGGAAATAATAATGTTAATTTTTTTTTACTTCCGTAAATTGGTTGACGAGGTCACCGCCCACCTGGTGTTAAGTGGTTACTGGAGCCCATAGACATCTACAACGTAAATGCGCTACCCACCTTGAGATATAAGTTCTAAGGTCTCAGTATAGTTACAACGGCCGCCCCACACTTCAAGTCGAAACGCATTACTGCTTCACGGCAGAAATAGGCGAGGTGGTGGTACCAAACCGTGCGGACTCACAAGAGGTCCTACTAGCAGTAAAACCTGATATCTCAAGGTGGAATCCGTATCGTCATGTCTATGAGCTCCGATAACTTCTAACAAGCGTCGTATTATGCCACGATTTCATCCGCTAGCAAGCGCATAAAAACTCCCCAATTGTTGTGTAAAACAAAACGATTGTTTGCTTCAAACAATTCGGTGTAGTTGTTTTTCAAACAAAGTCTCATGCGATATGTATCGGAATAACAAAATGATTTAATAATAAACATTTTGTTAACCTTATAAGTTGTATTTTTCGACGGTAACAAGAAAGCTAACAAACGCTAAGTAATTTTCCTTTTTTTTTCCTGCCTAAGCTGGCAGCTTTGAGAGGCTATGCCAGCGTAATCGAGTGAGTAGGTGTGCTCCTGGAGCTTTGACCTGTAGACGTTGCGAACACCCGGTTACCGTCCTCGTCGAACTCGAATGAAGGTTTCGGCGAGTAAATTAACCCACAGACACAGCCCACAGAGTTTCTCGCCGGATCTTCTCAGTGGCTCGCGTTGCCGATCCGGTGGTAGATTCTGCGAAGCACAGCTCTTGCTAGGACTCGTGTTAGCAACACCTCCGGTCTGAGCCCCGTGAGCTCACCTACACGCTATGGTAACGCTGATATAGCCTCTCAAGGCTACTAACATAGGTGGGAAAACAAAAGTTGATAACACTAGCCCTAGCAAGAGCAGTGCTTCGCAGAATCTACCACCGGCAAGTAACTCAGTAGGCTGTGTCTGTGGGTTTTAATGTTACTGTTATACTGAATGATACATTACGTAACAAGCATGTACAAACATTAACTTACGTTATTCCTATGCACATATAACGTATGTGATTCATTAACATATCGTAATTCGGTAATGGTCTCTATTCCATCAGTGTGGTTATTGCGAGTTTTTTAACGTTCTCGATAGCGTAAAAGTTAACTTAATTTTGTATGCAGTTGGAACAGCGCCCCTAGTGGCAAACGTACGCAAACGATCCAATTCCATACAAATATGAGTTAACTTTTACGCTATCGAAAACGTTAAAAAACTCGCGCTAAGCACACTGAACAATTAGTTTGACTATGCGTTCGAATGCATACCTATGCAACGTACGGCTTAAATAAACACACACTGAAGTTAAAAGGTAAAGTATATAAACGCTTCGCCATAATTAGTAGTAATGTCTTCTAAATCACGAGGCCATTTGGTCAGTGCAATGAATATGTACCTAATCTTTGATATTTTTGGGCGAAAACCCTATAGCCTTGACAATATCAGAGTCAATTCCATTGTTATATATATATGGTTAAAGATGTGTACATATACTTGTCGTCGTGAATAGCATAGGAGGAAATTTTAGTTCCTCAATTTGAATCAATACCCAATCAACAGCCCCACCGTTCTACATAATAATATTACGAGGAACGTCTAATTAAGTTTATTTATTTGAAACAGATACATACAAAAAGCTCTTCCGTAAACATTACCATTGAAACGCGCATTCACATCGCTACAGAGAATGTTGCCAAACTACCAGACGACACTGATTTAATGTTTTTCGCTCAAAATCTTAAATGAGATGATATAATCTGTAGACGCATTGCGTCATTAACAAGATATACATCCGTCTCACTCACACTCGCTCTGCTCATAAGGGAAACGAATGAAACACTATGTTACATATAAAAACATGTAAATTTCTCACGTTCGATCTTAAAATTGTGAATTTTACGCGTTACATCATTACATTAGAGATGAGCTCGTCTTGTGAAAGGAGTGTGGGAACTATTATTATTATCATTTGAATTTTACTATCTTATTTATTTATTTATTCGCGAAGAAGCGCACGTGACGCAGTCTGGCATTTGTTAGCCTCACCGAGAAAGGTTGAACTCTGTGATGCATTAACCTTTCTTCAATAAGAGCTATTGTTAATCGGACCAAATGACTGCTTTGTAGAAATAGGTAAGATAGTAATGTCTATACGTGCTGACTCAGAACACATATAAATTTTTGTATTGATTCTAATCGTTTAAAAATATTAACCCACTTCGTGCAGCAACGCGGCCCGCGACACTTACTTGTTTTCATCTTGGTTTACTCTTTTTATAAATTTACCAAATAATACAGTCCACTCTTTTATTTTATATATCACCGGTCTACCCCAGAGCAAATCGTAACACCTTTTTACCAGCGCTTATTACTTATCTATACAGCGCTATCATAATTATTACTTGAAAAGGTACGCGCAACGCGACTAGACCAGCGTACTTAGCGCGAGTTTTTTAACTTTCTCTATAGCGTAAAAGTTAACTCAAATTGGTATGCAGTTGGAACAGTGCCCCTAGGGGCAAACGTTCCAACTCCATACAAATTTCAATTAACTTTTACGTTATCGAGAACGTTAAAAAACTCGCACTAAGCGCACAGGAGCGTCCTCCTGGATGACCACGTGACCTGGTGATACCGAAAACAACAAAAACCAAGCGCGAGATAGAAAACATTGCAGATACGTATATACACCGTGTTACAAACTTATATTTCAAACCCTTAGTTTCTCAGAGATTCTTCTGAATGTTGAATGCCGAATAGAAAACTCCTGACGAATTGGAAGCGGCTGTAGAGGCAGGCCTACTTGAATAAAACACTTTTAGATTTGAAGCAATCATTGTAATTGTGGTTTCAGTATAGGTATATTACTGGTGGTAGGACCTCTTGTGAGTCTGCACGGGTAGATACCACCACCCTGCCTATTTCTCTCGTGAAACAGTAATGCGTTGCGGTTTGAAGGGTGGGGCAGCCGTTGTAACTATACTGAGACCTTAGAACTTATATCTCAAGGTAGGTGGCATTTACGTTGTAGATGTCTATGGACTCCAGTAACCACGTAACACCAGGTGGGCTGTGAGCTCGACCACCCATCTAAGCAATAAAAAATAAATAAAAAAGGTCAATTAGAATAATTTCCATTCACTTAAGCATCGTTCGTTTGATAAGCTATAAAAGGGACGGGCGCGAGAGGTGTCAAAAGTATATAAATAAATATTTACCACAGCGTATTGCAAAACGGTTGCGCTGTACTAGTAAAATTTTAAAANTAACACCAGGTGGGCTGTGAGCTCGACCACCCATCTAAGCAATAAAAAATAAATAAAAAAGGTCAATTAGAATAATTTCCATTCACTTAAGCATCGTTCGTTTGATAAGCTATAAAAGGGACGGGCGCGAGAGGTGTCAAAAGTATATAAATAAATATTTACCACAGCGTATTGCAAAACGGTTGCGCTGTACTAGTAAAATTTTAAAAACTCATATCTTAAAACCGCTAAGCCATATCTAATATTAAAATAAAAAAAACTATAGCACAAATTTTAAAGGTATAATGGGATTAATACGATAAAGTGTTAGTGATTTAAACAGTGTTACCAGTGTTAAGAATGCTAAAATGTTGGAGTATTTAGCGTTCCTGCTCATCGGATTCTGGTTAGGGGTTGCCATATTCCTGTACATTTCCTGCTACTGGCTTGAGGAGATACTTGGTGAGTATTTGCTGTGGTTTCGCGATATTGAAATCCTAGAGATACTAATCCAGATACAATTTTTTTCACAATGGATTAACATCGTGTAATTCGAAATCAAAATGAAACCCGCAAGATTCTGTTTTTTTTTTTTGCCCTAATGGTAAATGGTTACCGTTGGCCATGGACGTCAGCAATACTAGGAGTACAGTTCCTACCAAAGCGTAATTACCATACAATTGCGACATTATTACGTATTAAGATATCGGCATTCACGCTGTGGTCAATGGACCCGTATAACCACTCAACTTCAGGTGGGCCATGAGTTCGTTTACCGCAATAAATAAATAGATGTCTAAACAGTTGAATGTATTCACAATAACTACAAACACCGATATACTATGAGTGGTCGTTTCGCGTTAAAAACGTAAACAAGTGTCTCGTAATAAACATATTTAAATTAATAATGCATTTTCTGTTCGCAACGATGACACTAAATAAAAGAAGTTACTTGATTTTATAAGAATTGTTAGGCATCATGATAATGATGGCAAAGCCCCAACCGTACAGGTTAGAGAAAAAAGATTGCAGACCCAACAGAAACACTGTTTAGTTAAAGTCTATCCCAAAAATGTGGAGGTTAGAGCCAAGCAGCACACTCTTTTATTAGCAATTTACCTTCAATAAGCCACCGATTAGACTGGCGCCACTGTAGCAAGTGGTATAATTTCAAAGATAGCGCCAAAAGTTAGTAGATTAAAATTTTCAAGTAAGCACCCTTCCTTTTCAACCGCCACATTCATGTTAATTCACTCTAACACTATTTATGTGGGTTTTTCAACAGTAATTTGCTGCTTACGGTTGGAAACTTTTTCGATTTGTCCCCTATTTAGGCCATTTCTCGTTATACCGAAAGACAATATCCATAAATACTACACTAGACGTTGACTCTTCAGGTACCATGCTTATAGAGTACATATACACAAGTGCGTATTCATTAAACAACAAAATGATAAAACAAAAACGTATTTATGTCACGGATTGCTAGCGCACCTGCTTTTACTGTAAATGGCAAAGATCAGCCTTCTAAAGGACGACCAGTAGCGAATGCAAGTTCTTTGACGAATAATTCTACAAATAAAACCTATTTACATTATAAGTTCCTCCAACATTAACAAATTAAGGTTATAAATGTTATAAATTACTTTTTGGAATTAAAATTAATTATTATTTTCTGTAATTAGTATTAGTATTAGTAGTATTAAAGTAAAAGTAAATTGTAAAGGTAACACGAAATAATTTACGAAATACATATACGTGAATATACATAAATATACGAAATAATTTTAAGTTTTATCTTTTTATCTCGTGATTACAATGATTCTCGCGGTGATGTTATTAAAATTTTCATTGAGTACAATCGAATAATTTTATTTTGACAATTCGAACAATCGGACATCTGTTTGAACGAAATTATAGATGAAAATTTAGAAATAATTAAAATCGCCTGGAAAATTATGTAGGAATCTACATTTACTCTTAATATATTATTATATGTTCGTAATTGTGTTCTTGTTGTGTTAAACTTAGTACGTAGCCAGCCGCCATTACTTTTTACATTTGACATATTCGCGCTAATTTCGTACGCCATTACTACTTGTTACGTTTGACATATTCGCGCTCATTTCGAAATGCAAAGGCATTTGAGTTGCAAGTCCACTTTAAACATCAATTATAATTCCCATATACATAAAATATTATTTCTTGAGCCGATAATTAAAAGTGCTGACATTTTGCAAAATACAGAAGGCTGGTTTTATAACCTACGTTTAAACGCAGTAAAATATGTCTGGTACTGCAATCATAAAATCGAATGTAGAATTTATGCAATTTAATATTATATATAACCGAGTCAACAAAATATTTTAATGCGTTAACGATTCATTTTGCAACATAATCTAATCTCTTGTTATGGTCATAATGAATGAATCAATCCACCATTCAAGCAAACAGCCAACGATATTTTGCGAAAATTCACGATTTAATACACGAAGCCTTGCCTAAAGGGACTCATTTTAATAATTATTTTAGTTATTAAATTATTATTCTTATTAATATTAATATTAATATTAATTTAGTATTTAATTTATTTATTTTCTTATTCATAAATGTGTAATGATAATTAATAATATATATTTAGTTTATGAATTGATATGATATGAACTAAGTTGTGAAACAAGGCCTTCACATTAATGTGATTTATTTAATTTATTTGTTATTATTGACGATTGTTAGTTATTATTTGCCACATTTTATTGGAGAATTCTTGTTGAATGTCAAAATACACGAAACTACCACATTTGTACAATTTTCCTAATGTAGGTACTAAACACATAACCATACGGTCAAAGGTTGGCCTCGACACGAAAGAAAAAAAAACAGACGGTTCAACAATAGAACGAAATTATTGGCTAATGACAAAATTACATTTATCAAATTGTCTTCAAGATTAATGTTTTTACATCAATTTAAGTAAATTTAGACATGTGATGCAGAAGATGTTACACAAAAAATAACCCAAGCTTCGATTTACTCACATGACTATACGAACTCTCGCTCACCTGGTATCAAGTAGTTACTGCAGCCCATAGACATCAACAACGTAAACTGTTCTTACTGGTGGTAGGACCTCTTGTAATTTTGCGCGGGTAGGTACCACCACCCTGCCTATTTCTGCCGTGAAGCAGTAATGCGTTTCGGTTTGAAAGGTGGGGCAGCCGTTGTAACTATACTGAGAACTTAGAACTTATATGTCAAGGTGGGTAGCGCATTTACGTGGTAGATGTCTATGGGCTCCAGTAACCATTTAACGCCAGGTGGGCTGTGAGCTCGTCCACCCATCTAAGCAATAAAAAAAAAGCTTATCAATGCAGTCAACCAGCAAGAATCAACTTTGACACGACATGAAACAACTTTAACAAATATACCGACGACAGTCGAAAATCCATCACAAAAGTCGTACTCAGAGCCACTACTAACAACTCGCCGAACATACACCTATTTGTATGAAAGCACAATCATAGTTCTAATACACTCCAAGAACTTAAGAATGCCTTCGAAGCTGAGCTGGTACATCATCATTCACGTAAAGAAAACTTCATAAGCAAATTTTCGCAATCTTTGGACTTTGCTCTGGCACAAAACCTGCGCTCATGACAGCATACGATATAAGTAATTTCATTGTTTGCAATGTGACTTGCACGTACTAACAGAGCTCTGTTTGTTTTGACACGTTGTGTATGTAAGCGGATGCTACACCTATTATGTTAATGTTATCTCGAACTTGGTATAACGTAATTGTAGTTAAAGAACAATATTTATTTTGTTTTTGCACTGAAAACGCGCTTCAATCCCCGTTTGAAGAAGGATTGGAGGGTTCCGGCGTGACAAGAATGTCCTCCGATAATGCAATAAAGTCGTCATGGGCAGTCGTGGCCTAAAGGATAAGACGTCCGGTGCATTCGTGTTGAGCGATGCACCGGTGTTCGTATCCCAGGCGGGTACCAATTTTTCTAATGAAATACGTACTCAACAATTGTTCACGATTCACTTCCACGGTGAAGGAAATAGCATCGTGTAATAAAAAATCAAAACCCACGAAAGTATAATTTGCGTAATTACTGGTGGTAGGACCCCTTGTGAGTCCGCACGGATAGGTATTATACCTTGCCTATTTCTAAATGCTATCGGTAATTATCGGTTTGAAGTAAAACATCAAAAATATCTTAAATGTCGGCTACAAAAAAGAAAGAAAGCATATTAACATACGCCAAGTTATTGAAGAACTTATCTCCTATCGTTCCCATAGTTTCCATTTAAAATAAATAGTTAGTTTGCACTTTTATCCTTCTAACAAAAACTGAACTATTTCTTGCCATCAATGCTACTAGATGAAACTTTTGTTTTTTTTTTTCATTTATTTACCCTAAAGATTTTAACGATAACATCTTATTCCCTTATCCTTTAGATCTACCATCACGCAACGCATCACCATCAAGTACGAGCAGTGGCCACCACTCAGGCGCGACCACCGCTCATGTCCAGCTCAAAAGACTGGTAGCGAGGGTGGTGGAAGAGGCTGCGGCTCTACCGGCCCTGACACGATATGCTTCAGAACCACCGCACAGTCCATCCGTTGAGTCTTCCACGTACGAAGACTTACTTGCCACAGCTATACTCAATAAGGTATGTAAAACTATTTACTCCTAACATTAACATTAATGAAAGAAAGAAAGAAATCATTTATTCGCTAAGCATAGTGAAAATGAGTTATTACATAAGTTAAAAGCAGCGTGTATGCTTTGTCTTATTTGACATGCGAATTTTAGTGCAATGCAAGATATTATCTAATATATAAAATTCTCGTGTCACAATGTTAGTTACCATACTCCTCTGAAACGGTTTAACCGATTTTTATGAAATTTTATATGCACGTTCAGTAGGTCTGGGAATCGGCTACTATCTATTTTTCATACCCCTAAGGATTGTCCACCCCTAACAATTTTTTTTTCCTTTTTTTTTTGTTATATGAATGTCTTTTTTTTCTTGCTAGATGTCATTATGTGGGTGAATGAGGTTTTGTTATTTTTATATTCCCTCATCGTTCACAGCGCTACATGCCTCTTTCACTCATTTGCCACATCCTTACACACTTACAATAAGTTTTTTTTTTCTACCCTAGAAATTCCCTAGAAATCCTATATATGGCAAAACAACGTTTGCCGGGTCAGCTAGTGATATTATGTAATTTACCTTTCATTGATCCATAATTCAAGAAATAATTAAAAAATCCATTTATTGTGGTCCCCCAGTTTTTTAAGGAAATTTTAATGCAGTTGAAACTTCCGCCACACGTCAACGGAGCGTGTGGTGCCTAGCAACAGGAGGCGCCTCTGCTCATTTATGTACTCTGTATGTTCCAACAATTATGGCACCCGGTGTGCTTCTCAAAGTCTATATACATCATGAGAGGAATCCTCCTGTCCACCCTGAGACATGAAATCGCAAATGACTCGTTAGTGCAGTGGTTAACAACCCTGACTGTGGCGCCAAGGTTGGTGCGTTCGATTCTCACATCGGGCAAACATTCGTATGATGAACAGGTTCGTTTATTTATTTATTTATTATCTACATTTGTATATATTTTAACTTCTATAAGTATGTATGTTAGTCTCTGGTATCCCCTAGCCCGGTGACGCTGATATGGTCTCTCCAGACCATCAGCAGAGGTAGAAGAAAAAACTGGTATCCATAACACAGGGAATCCTAGTTTGGGGCCGGATGACCGTGCGTGATTTGTTCCCAGTCATTTATTCTTTATTTATTTCTTTATTATAACGGCTGTTCCCTTGTATAAGTACGCAGGTGTACTTCCTAACAGGACGTGAGCACGCGCCGTCACAAGTCTCAACATATGCCAATCTTATACTTTCTAGTTTCGTCTTCTATTATCAGATAGATGCGCATTTATTCACATAACATATACTTACTTTCGGTTTACATTATAATGAACTCTGGAATAAGTTATGCGATAAAAAGTCGCTTTGTTTAAAAATAATAATAACATAGAGATCGCCGTCAACACGTGACCAAGACCGAACCGTCTCTGTGTTCTTAGTGCTAGTTTTTTAACGTTCTCGATAGCGTGAAAGTTAACTCTAATTTGTATGCAGTTGGAACAGCGCCCCTAGCGCCAAACGTAGGCAAACGAGTTAACTTTTTCGATATCGAGAACGTCAAAAACCTCGCACTAAGCACACTGGTCTGTGAAAACTGTGACAGCATTTGTTTGCACGAACGCGTTTTGTGACCAATTACTAGTACGTATTTTAACAAAACACGATACAAACCACAGTTCACGTGTCAAGGCAAAGCCAATTATATTAATGTTTCATGTCTTGTCATTTAAAATAATTAGCATTGTAAAATTGTATAGTTAGATCATCATCATAAAAAAAAACAGATATTGTTGTAAAAGATAAAATAAAAACTTATTGCTAAATACCAAATCTTCAATAGTGTACATAGAGCTAACAGTAAAAAAGTCAAAATGGTATTGAAGGCGTAGAACTGATGTAATTATTTTACAAGTTCAGGAATATTGATGGGATAAAGACGCTTATGATATTGTCGAAAAGCTTATCTACCTACCAGTGGTGGCCTCGTTAGAACATCTTCAGCCGGAAGATTGTCTAGACAAGCAAACAAACAGACAAAAACGTGTGTTTGGGTTTCGGTAAAGCGTAAATAATCATTCAAACTTGAAAAGGCCCGAGCGTCCTTCTTCGAATGTTCAAATGTCCTTCTTCAAACGAGTTCATTAAAATTATTATATTTTACTCAAACAAGTTGCAAAACCAGTTGCAGTTAAGAACGCAGTGTATTAAAATAAAGAGTATTGATGTGAAGCCCTATAACGTCCACATTATAGTCTGAAGTTTGCCCTTAAAGGTTCTAGGGCTGTCACGTACATACAAAAAAAACTTCCGAAATACTAGGTAATTTTTTTAACACTAAAATAAATATATCAAACAAAATTATCCTATTACGAATTTCCGTTGAGCGTCGTTTTAAAAAAGACATGTCATAGCTAAAGAAACACAAACGAGATAAGTTAGTTCTAGAATTTGAAATGCCCGACAAAATGTTTTTCATTATTAACAATTATACTACATCTTTGACAAAAGGTTGTTTGCCTGTTCAGTTTCGCATGCAACACCAGTTTATAACACCTCTGACGAACCATGTTGCGGATAATGACATGTACTTTTAGGTTAGGAATATTGTGTTCTTTTTTTATAATAAATAAATTATAATTCGATAAAAAATAAAAATAAGTTTATAAAGAGATTCACATCTCAGTTATACAAAAGTACTCTAAGCTTTTAACTATAAAAAAATAAGATTTATACTTTATGATTATGCATAAGCATCGGATTTGCCTACAGACTTCCAACTATAAAAAAATTGAGTAGTAGCGCATACTATAAATCCAATTTTGTACCTATATCTCTGGCCTGGAACTGGAGATAGGCGTTCCTATGAAAAAGCGGGACAACTATTATAGAATACCATTTAAACTTTGACCTCGTGTCTGAATTTAGATGATGTTTTTTTTATTGCATACTTGGTTGGACGAGCTCATAGCCCACCTAGTGTTAAGTGGTTACATTTACGAACATTACTGCTTCACGGCAAAAATAGGCAGGGTGGTGGTACTTACCCGTGCGGACTCACAAGACGTCCTACCACCAGTAACTAGAACCCATGACCA
The DNA here is from genome assembly GCF_003987935.1 of Bombyx mandarina. The sequence goes on along the minus strand of NW_021011706.1, from coordinate 53,447 downwards.
CGTTCCACAACTAGTAAGATAGAGACTAGGGGAACTAAAAAAATGTTATGTACTTCCGAATTCTCCATAGAAGTAAATTACAGAAATGGAGCTTCAGATAACAACGCCCGGTTGTAATGGATTTTCACCACTTCGGCGGCTGAGAATACTATAAATAATACATAATATAAATTAGTTATAGAGAAGCAACTGAAGCACTCAACAACAATGTTCACGGGCCTCGGCCACTAGATGGCGTCGCTTCGATTAGTTCTCATTGCTCCTGTAGATGCCAGTAGTATATCACCTATCTTATATTTTATTTTTAATGAAGGATTTTGTAAATTTTCAGAAACCACATATTGATAAAATTTAATCCATTTGTCTATATCAAATAAAGACTTGTATGATTTATAAATTTTATTTTTTATTTTTGTGTTTCATTATACAGTAATTAAATGCCTTAACTTTAACAACATATAAGTTTAGGGGTATGCGCTACAAGATGTCGCTAGTTTCCATACAAACAAAATATTTGTCTTGAAGTATCGCAGTTTCAGGACCCTAGAGAATACATCATTTCTATTATCTACAGCACGATCTTATATCTCGAGACACAAACTAAAAAGAAACTAGTACATCAATCTAACCTTTCACTACGTACCGATAACATATCACGTATCACGCAAGATTACGCATTATCGATATTTTATTCCAACACCCGTGATACAAATGATACGACACTCTTTGAAGAAATGGTAAGAATTATTATTTTTATTATCGGTTATAATTAAAAAAAAAATTATGTGTACTTGTTTAGGTACATACGAATTACCGGGTAGTCGGACGTAGATAAGGCAGTGATGTGACCGTGTGTGTTTTCGTTAGTAAAATGTTTTTATATTTAAGTTTATTGTCAGTGATTAGTTTGTACGTTATAGCTGGATTATTGTGGGTAAGATTCTGATTCTTCTATTTAGTCTATGGTCTATGGTCTGTGGGCGATANAAAATTATGTGTACTTGTTTAGGTACATACGAATTACCGGGTAGTCGGACGTAGATAAGGCAGTGATGTGACCGTGTGTGTTTTCGTTAGTAAAATGTTTTTATATTTAAGTTTATTGTCAGTGATTAGTTTGTACGTTATAGCTGGATTATTGTGGGTAAGATTCTGATTCTTCTATTTAGTCTATGGTCTATGGTCTGTGGGCGATAGTTGAAATAAATAATAACAATTTATTATGATTAATTCATGACAAAATATATGATCTATTGATACTATTGCCATTTTTTTTAAACAAAATCGCGTTACTACCCCTCACAGTAACTAGAGTGGATAAGGCATTCATTAATATCCTATAATAAATAATATTAACAATAATTAAATTATTTATAACCAAGGAAATATTGCAGTCTTAAATTATAGTGCTTTTCAAATCAGGTATAGTACTTTTCAATAATATTGGATAATATCACCTACCGAACTCAATCTATCCTGAAATTAGAATAATATTGAATTATATTTATCTACTAATAAATCCCAGTCTAGAACCCAATACATAAATACATCCGTTTGCCATAAAAAAACATTCGCACACCTTCTCGCGTTCTCTGTTTCAATTTAATCTATATATAAATTATGCTGAAAGGAATAAAACACAAAAAACAAAATAATGCTATATTTATTTGTCCTTTAATAAGGAGTCAATTTTTCTGCAAAGGGTTTATGCCACACATCCATCTTGCCCTGTCTAGTTTTCCATAAAAATTCATGGTCACCCAAAATATTTATTGTCCATCAGCAGAATTATCGGGTAAACAACACATTTTTTCAGAATTTCACTACCGATTTTTATGATCTTTTATTTGGTGTAATTGACTCTTATAGGAAAAACTCAGTGTTTCAATTATTAATGGAGAAATTTATCAATCTTTTTTTTTTTAAATGTGACACGCAAATTTTTTAAAAGGACTTAAATGGACTGTGTGATAGAGGATATGCGAGAATAGGGTCTGAGTATGAGTAGAGATGACGTATGACTGACCTTAATCGAAAGAAAGGACATGCAGCTTCCTCACATAATGTGGGGGGATAAAAGGCCAAAAAAAAGACAATTTTTGAAGGTTTTTTGTTATCTTTCAAAATATAATAATTTAAATTTCCGCAATAATTACATATATCTTTAATTGTTGGTTATCTCGTCGCTAGCCCGCAAGAACGATAAGAATAAAAACATAACACGCTAACCCGGATTTCGTTACGAAACGGTAGGTAAAATTAATTATTCATTGAAATATAAATAACACATTACTTAACGACGAAAGTTTTGTTGTATTTTCTTTGAACTTTCAATAAACGTGTAGATATAACTGATTATTTTAAGTACAGTTTGTACAGAAGGCACTTGGTACTTTTGAGAGTGGTAAGTTCGAAGGAGAGAATGGGAAGCTCTTTTGTGGTTAACAGACAATTATTTTTATTTATTGCTTAGATGGGTGGACGAGCTCACAGCACACCTGGTGTTAAGTGGTTACTGGAGCCCATAGACAAATAGACTTCTACAACGTAAATGCGCCACCCACCTTGAGATAAGAGTTCTATGGTCTCCGTATAGTTACAACGGCTGCCTCACCCTTCAAACCGAAACGCATTACTGCTTCACGGCAGAAATGGGCAGGGTGGTGGTACCTACCCGTGCGGACTCACAAGAGGTCCTACCACCAGTAAAATTCCCGGAGAATGTCGAACGAGAGGTTTGCCTAAACATTAATTAATCGATTACTATTAAAAACCACTTCTTTTTTTTTATTGCCCAAGTAGGCAGACGAGCATACGGCCCACCTGGTGGTGAGTGGTTACGGTCGCCCATGGACTTCAGCAATGCCAAGGGCAGAGCCAAGCCGCTGCCTACCGCTTAATACTCTCCACAAGCCTCGTTTGAAGAAGGACATCTCATAGCGCTCGGGAAACACCATGGAGGGGAGCTCATTCCATAGCCGGATGGTACGTGGCAAAAAAGATCTCTGGAAACCCACTGTGGATGACCGCAGTGGCTCCAGGTAATATGGATGAACTCTACTCCGGTGGCGGGCGGTGCGATGGTAAATGCTTGTTTATCAGTTTAAGTACATTCTAGACTAGATAACATCTCAGAGTTCAGTTGAGGTCATTTCGAAGCATTATCATTATCATTAGAACAGCGATTAAGCGATAAACGTAATATGTTAATTTGGATTCTCTATTTGGACTTGCACGACGCTCACGTTTAAGGTATAAATAGCCCTTTTGTTGTTAGGCTATTATTTTGGTTACTGTCGTAGATAGGCAGGGCTATTCACGGGTAGCTTCTCCTTGAGGCTTCAGATGTAAGTAGCAAGGGTGGTTGGTACTCCTACTGCAACGTATATTTGCATATTGGCACAAACTGGACTGTTTTTTCCGTACCTATTCGCTGGTAGCCTAAGAGGATATTCTAACTACACCCGGTAAGGTAGGTCTCAACTTGAGAGAATTTGCTAACACTAGCCCTAGCAGGAGTAGTGCTTCGCTGAATCTACCACAGACGGGACTTTTGTATAAATCAGTGTACAGCAAATCTCCTCCACAGATGTCATCGCCAATAGATGTTAATAAGAAATCTGGCAAATAAATATTTTTTATTTTATTTTATTTATTTATTTATGTACACACAGAAAAAAAGACATAGTGCAGAGTAATAGGAAAATTATGTACAAAGGCACTGCTTATTTCTTTAAGAAATCTCTTCCAGCAGACCTGCGAGAGGATAATGAGAATAATAATAAAAAGTGATAAGTGTGTGTAGAACAAATAACACATAACTAAAATAACAAATACAACATGAGAATTATAGTAATGCACATACACATACCAAATATTGTTAAACTTGAGTACNACTGCTTATTTCTTTAAGAAATCTCTTCCAGCAGACCTGCGAGAGGATAATGAGAATAATAATAAAAAGTGATAAGTGTGTGTAGAACAAATAACACATAACTAAAATAACAAATACAACATGAGAATTATAGTAATGCACATACACATACCAAATATTGTTAAACTTGAGTACAAAATATTATAAGTAACACAGTAACACTCATATATTCGAAGAGTATAGAACCATGATCATTCGGTTGATGAGAGATAAAATTGTTAATAAAATAAAATTGTTAATAATAAAGTTAGCTGTCGGAGTGAACGAAGATTGTGTCAGTTTTTCTTCGAAATAAATATTTGTTTCTGATAGTCGAAATGCTGGATTTTGGCTATCAGAAACAAAAAAAATATCATACGCGTGTTTATTATGTAGCTTTTTGAACAGAATATACTGAAACTCGGTCATCCTTACCTCAACAAAAAGTCAGCTCTTTGTGAATGACACAAAATATGACATTTTTATGTTGTTGCGTAAAAATGTCCATGGAGAGACGACTTCTTTTTTTTCTTTTTTTTCCTACCTATGCTGATAGCTTTGAAAGGCTATTTCAGCTTCTCCTTGAGGTGTAGGTGGGCTCACGGGGCTCAAACCAGGGAGTGCTGCTAACACTGGCCCTAGCAAGAGCGCACTGCTCTTGCTAATCGCGGAATCTACCACCGGATCGGAAACGCGACCCACTGAGAAGATCCGGCGAGAAACTCAGTGGGCTGTCTATGGGTTAATTCACGGACGGTGACCAGTGCTTATGGTACCTAAAAGCATCGTTAATAGATCGGGAGGATCCGTAATGAGGTCTTTAGGGCGACGTCGACTGTTTACCATTCTGTTCACAGGATCGGGTATGGAGCCGACTTCGAAAACAAGTATCTACAAGTGATGCTGTGTTAACAACATCGACACGGCAAATGACACAGCTCTAATTATTAGGAGTCAATTCATTTTTGACGTAATACAGAATAGTAATTCTTGACCTATTTCATGTCTTTTGTTTCCAATACTAGAACATAACGGACACATGAACTTATAAAAAATTAGGATTTGCTTTGAATTCGTAGTAATTTACGCCACTTTTTGCTCGTTCTTTAAATATTATCCAAATTGCTTGTCTCACCGGTGGACTCCGAACATAGGTGAAAAAATCAAAGTAACACTAATTGTTACATGAAAACTTACTACAAATGAGCACCAAATTTATATTATTTTAACGAGCGATTGATATCCAAATAGACCAAGTTATTCAATGTTTTTCTCTAAATTGAATTTCCTAGAATGGCAAAACTGTTGGAATAACCTCAAAATTTACAGCATTTTTCTAGTAAAAAAATATTTAATTAACTTACTATTGGCTATTAAGCGCAGTTTATACCTATGTGAGAGGAGCAATGCCCTTTAAAATGATGTCTTTCAACCAATCATGTTAGAAGTTACAACACCGCGATTGAAACGATGTATGTATGTATGTATTTCTCATTGTCACAATCTGTATTGTATAAAAGAATATTCGAAAGCAAAAAGAAAACTGAATTACAAAATTATCAATCGACAACCCTATTAAATGTGTAGGAGCATACACACTCGCCGCGGAATAGCGTAGTAAGAAAGCGCGCCCGTGCGAACCAGACCTTTTTAACATTAAAACAAGCTAATCTAACATTTAGTGCTTAACAAATAAAGAACATGATCGCTTAAGAATGTACAGTTTCTTGAGTAACATTTTGAGCTACTTTCCCGCCTCTCACGATGAGGTTAGTTGTTTTTTGTTGAAAGTTATTGTTCGTTAAGAAAATCCTTTGTATTTTCACTTGTAAACTTACATATGTGTGATGTGATAATGTATTGATAAATTTTTCTTTAGAAATTTTACTGTCCGAATGATTATCTCATTTATTTTTTTAATTAAATGAGGATGTGAGTATGGCTCACCGTCATATCGTGTCACCAGCTTCACCAATTACCGATAGCAAGTAGTTTTGTTTCAGAACTTCACATGAGTAACCTCCACTTCTCGTTCCAGGTGATCGAGCGTTACCAGAACGAGTCCGGATCCGGCGGCCGGAGTAGCGGCATCCACTCAGCCAGCGCGAGCCCCACGCCTTCGGAGCGATCGTCGCCAAGATCACTCAACTCCAGAAGTACAAGAGACGTTACAACTCCTGTAAGTTTGATTTTTATTGTTTCCGTAAACCAAACTATAGTTAGTAACTGGCGTTCGTGAGCCCTGTTTTTTCCTACCTAAGCTGATAGCCTTGAGAGGCTATTTCAGCGTAAGTTTAACTAGTAGGTGGGCTCAAACCTGACGATGTTGCTAACACGATGCAATATGGGTGCAAGCGACAGTGAAATATTTGAGAACATCTGGAAAATAGAAAATTTAGAATAATTATATAAAAATACAGTGAATGATTTTAAGAAATATGAAATAATGCCGTTGATAATTAGATAGCACTGTGATTTGAACCTCATATCTTAAATCATGTGACATTCGTGCTATCTACAGTAATCCTGTGACACTGGTAAAGAAGCCTGATATAATAACATACCAAATTTTTCCCGTTTTTCATTACTCTACTTGACTGTATGAACGCGTCGGTTAATTAGTTAATACAATTATTATATTATTGTGCGAAATTAATAAAGGCGATGAACGTAAGCCTGTATATTTTTTGTATTAAAATTAGGGTTCCATTTTTTTGTAACTTTCCACTGTACATTTTAAGGATTAGTCAACAACACTGTTATCATGAAATTATCTATATTCAGTTTCACAGGTCTTTAATGATTCATTGGCTTATCAAAACATACAAATCATTAAGTGATAAAATTGCGTCAAAAATATCATAATAATCTACGATCGGTGAAAGGTTAAAATAACAATGGTTCACAAAACGGTGCCATATTTTTTTTGTTTTTTTTTTATTGCATAATGGATGGACAAGCTCACAGCCCACCTGGTGCTAAGTGCTAACCGAAGCTCATAAACGTCCATGATGTAGATGCCGCCACCCACCTTAAGATATGAGTTCTAAGGTCTCAGTATGCTGCCCAATCCTTCAAACCAAAACGCATTACTACTTCACGCTTGAAATAGGCAGGGTTGTGGTACCTGCCCGCGCGGACTCACAAGAGGTCCTACCACCAGTAATTACGCAAAATAATAATTTTGCGGGTTTGATTTTTATTACACGATGTTATTCCTTCATCGTGGAAGTCAATCGTGAACATTTGTTAAGTACGTATTTCAGTAGAAAAAATGATACCCGCCTGCGGGATTCGAACACCGGTGCATCGCAAAATACGAATGCACCGGACGTCTTATGCTCTGGGCCACGACGACTTCAAATTTTTTTTCAAAACAAAGATTAGTAATAGTTTATGGATATCAGGATTTCGTTTGTCTTCCGCGGTCCCGCTTCCCTCTTGAGGACCCAAAAAAAGCGCTTGAAAAATTAAGCCTCACTACTTTACTAACATCAGTTAGATATTGTGCTCTTGACTCGGCAGGACAATAGTGTGTGTTTGATCATTACATCGACTGCGTATTTTCAAGCAACATAATTTTCACCTTTCCTCATTACATAAACTTTGATACCATTTACAAACATCACGGCTATCCCAATATAATTGTTTAAGACCATAGCACACCCGAATAAAATTCATATTTAGAGTTACTCTCTTATCTGGATTAAACAGTTTTTTTTTCAGTTGCGAGAGGAGGATGACGTGTCGGACTGGGAACATGGAGAGCCCACTGATGACGTCACGGAGGTTTCACATCGAGTGCCATTCCCAGAGTACGGACGTGACATAATCCATAACTCCGGTAAGGCTTGAACTAGATCAATAAAACTTTCTCCTCCTGTATTTTTTTTACAACAACAACTGTAGAAAGAATTAAATTTAATCATTATAAACATTAAGATAAGTGTGCGTGAATCCGAGACGGTAATACTAGTATGGTCGCTTAGTTTGGTGCTCCACTGGGCTAGGACAAATCGAAAGTGAGGAATGATCTAGAAGTTATCCTAAGTTCCCGGTTTATGTTTGGGATTCGACGAAAAGATAAATGCACATACGCAACAGCGACTACCACACGAAGAACCTAGAAGCGTCTACTTTTGGATCTACCACGAGTAGTCCTATATATATTTTCCTTTTGCGAAACACTTAGCTTTTGTATCACCTGCGGTCATCAAGTCCGTCCTGTTTGTTTCTGATCTATGTGTGCATGCGATATTGTTTCACTCTCTCACATACATAGATGACATGCATTGTCTATTACATCCTTGCTTGTCGGAAAGCAGTGACAGTAATTTAGAGCGTAACTATATTATGTATGGTTCTAAATTTGCAGATAATTCGGAGCGAGATTTCGATGAAGTATCCGGCAGCGACCTCCAAGCCGTGGACGGAACGTGGGAAGAGAATTGGCTGTTCCAAAAGAAAAAAATTAAAACAGTACAATCAGTACCGGTGCCTATGTTAGTCCCAAATTCGAATGCTGAATACAGAGCTCTGATCGGCGATAGGGATGCTGATGATACCACCGATCTATCAGACTATACGAGCGACGCGGAAGACGAACCAGAATTCACGAGCGATATTAAAAGAACATTACATTCCAAACACGTAATAGGCGGAAAACTTAAATTAGACGAGACATTAGATTTCGAACCGGACAGCCTTACCATTATAGATGACGAAGTCTTTGAAGAACCCGTTGAAGGGATTAAGCAAAACGAAAAAGCATTAAATAGTATGCTTGACGAAATTAATGACAACAATGTATGTGTTGTTGAAACTTCGACGATTGTTGATAAAAATGAAATAGATGGTGTTGATAGAGATGAAATAGACGGAGCTAAAGACTCTGTACTTGTTATCGGTATAGAGAGCGGACCGTTGCCTAAAGCGGAATTCAACTTGAAAGAAGAAATCCACAGGACTCCGGTGAATGGTTATGGGAAAGAAAATGTAGATGTGGAGTTTAATGATGAAGTTGGCAATGAATATTTGGATAGTCTTCAAAATCAAGGTAGGTCACATGTACTAGTGTACTAGTGCACTTTGAATAGTTTTTTGCATAGATACTAAGAGGAATTTAGCTATTAAGAAACAGTAATTTTCGCCATTGTTAATCCATCGTTAGAGTCACCAAATTTTCATGCTTGAGGTTAATTTTCCACGGATGAAACTGTACCACACAGTTTATATGCAGATATGTTAAAACAGACAATATGCTGGGCCAAGGTTCAAGCATAAGAGCTTACCGTGAAATTTACAAATTTTCGAATTTCTTATTGCTATAATAATTAGTGAAAACAGTCACTGTCCTGCTGCTGACTGTCGTGATATGTCGTTAACACGTTCACAATGGACATTCTGTTTTAATAGGACATCTTAGCTAGATATTCATCTCTTTTCTACACTAAATTAAAATAAAATAACGGCTAGAGAAGCAAGGGAGATAAGAACAATATCGCGCGTTAAACCTCTTTTCGCACTTAAGCTGTAAAAGTACTAACAGTCTTTCTACTGCCTGTTGGTAGCTCTAATAGAAACATTCGCCACAATGCCAAAAACAGCTCTATTAAGCGACACAATCCAATAAACTATGCGCTAAAGCATCAGAGAGGAACAAATAAACAATCCAAAACATTTTAGATTTCGGTTAATAAATTCAGTAGGTAAATTTAGAAAATAATACATACGCCTTAAACATTTTAGGGTCAATAAACACCTTGAACCATCACGAGCGTGAAGGCGAGTATGAAGAAACAGTGACATTGCCGGTGCAAAGGTACGCCGACAGCTTGAGAAGGAAACATTTCGAAAATGGTCATCGAGAGTGAGTACTCTATCAATGCAGAAACAACAAAATCATTTTAAAATCATCGACACGTGTTATTGTAAACAACCACTTCTTAACTTTTTTTTATTGCTTAGGTGGGTGGATGAGCTCACAGCCCACCTGTTGTTAAGTGGTTACTGGAGCCCATAGGCATCTACGATGTAAATGCGCCACCCACCCTTAGATATAAGTTCTAAGATCTCAAGTAAAGTTACAACGGCTGGCCCACCCTTCAAACCGAAACGAATTACTGCTTCACGGCAGAAATAGGGAAGGCGGTGGCTCCTACCCGGGCGGACTCACAAGAGGCCCTGCCACCAGTAATAAACTTGACCTGTACCTGAATTGTCATGGCGTCGCAATTCCAATGAATATCCCTACAGTGTTCCCAGAGTATTGGCATTCTTGGGATCTATATTTCCAGCGGTCTTCAGTAAAACTAGTTTTATTCTGTCGAGGAGTCACGAAAACCGGGAAAAAAAAACATAATTAAATATTTCGATAAATTTCATTCAGGATGCCGACTCGCGATGTTGATCAACAGGAAGATTTGATTCCAGGTAAGATTATTTATTTTACACACATTAGAACGCGTTCGAAATCGATTATCATTGTCACGTCATCCGCGGGAATCTTCCTCATAGATTCCAAGAATAATTGGACATTTACATTGTTGATGTCTGTGGGCTCCGATAACCATTTATCACGAGAGGACTCATAAACTCGTTTAAGCAATTTAAAAACCTCCACTTTGTATTATGTCACCGAAATTTAAATAGCACCATCTTATTATTAAGATTCATGTAAATCTTTTTATATAATAATCCTTCTGGGCGTGTGCGTATGAGTGTCCTCTTCCTAAACGGCTGGACCGATATTTGATGATTCTTTTGTGCGTCTTCGAGTATATTCGATAATCGTTTGGAGGATGAAAAAAAGTAACATTTGGAAGTTTCAGTTCACTAGATTTTTTAATACATGTCGACGCTTGAAAGCCAAACTTGACTAAGCGACAATGCGTGAACTTTACAGTCGACTAATTTAAATTTGAAATTAATTTAAAATATACCTGAGAAATACCTGAAAAACAATCCATTTTAACGAATCTAGCTATAGGATTGAAATGATTCTAATAGACCTAGAAATATATATTTTTTTCGCATCGAATATGGTTATTGCCTGTCATTTATGTATAAAGCAGTTATTGTCGCTTAGTCACGTTTGCCTTTCAAGCGTCGATGTATATTCTGAATTCCACATCAATTCACAGGCTCAATAGCATACCGGGAGCGCCAAAAGTGGTTGAATTACGTCGAGATGCCGAACAACCCGTACTCGCCTGAGGCTATACAGAAGAGGCTATCTTCAAAGAGCGCTTCCTCGCTGTTCGACACCATCACCAGAAAAACGAGAGACCTGGAGGATCACAATGAGGAACGCGACGTCCGTGCGACCAGCGACGCGTCTATTGTGGAAGAGAAGCGAAGCGCTTCGTTGAACGCCAGTGCTGAGAATGTTAACAGAACCGACAGAAGAACTAAAAGTCCCTCCCCAAGGATACTGAAAGACGTGCTGGCTGACGACATTCCACAATACAAGCGGTATGTAATACACTATTAATTGAAACATACACGATTAATAGTGAGTCCGCGCGGGTAGGTACCACCACCCCGCCTATTTCTGCCGTGAAGCAGTAATGCGTTTCGGTTTGAGGGTGGGGCAGCCGTTGTAACTATACTTGAGACCTTAGAATTCATATCTCAAGGTGGGTGGCGGCATTTACGTTGTAGATGTCTATGGGCTCCAGTAACCACTTAACACCAGGTGGGCTGTGAGCTCGTACACCCAACTAAGCAATGAAAACAAAAAAAAACGTCCCTCCGTATACCCAGAGGTTCCAAGCGATCCGTGAGATACTAGAGATCTTGCTAGGGCCAGTGTTAGCAACACTCCGGTTTGAACCCCGTGAGTTCACCTACATGTTAGGGTGATATAGCCTCTCAAGGCTATCAGCATAGGTAGGGAAAAAAATTAGGTTTTATGAGCGCACCTATTGTTTCAGTTACGGTCGTGATTATTATATAAGGGAGGCGAAGACGTCGGCGGGAGGTCGTTTGGGGCACAGCGACACGAGCTCCGCGTCGTCCGTGAGCAAGTGGACGGGCGTGGAGAGCTCCGACCCGGGCTCCGCGTCGCCAGTAAGTGCCTGCAGCTCGTTGAGCGACCTGGAGGCGGCCGCGCTGCACCAGAACTTCGTCCGCGCCGTGCTCAGCCCCAGAAACGCGAGCCCCAACTTCGCGATCAATCCCATATTCGAGAACCCCGATAGACAATACGACAACGCTGTCGAGAATCACGCAACAGACGCACTAAACAGAAACACGAACGTAAGGGAACGTAGTAATGACGTGTGCTACGGAGGTGACGGTTTCGTGGAAAACGAGGATATAGTTAGACTTAAAATACCAAACGAACCTGAAATCACTGAGGATTTATTCGAGAGTTATTCGAACGTTAGGCGCAGCAACACCCTGAGGGGAGACCGCCACAAGCCGCGCCCCGCCCTCCGCTACACGACCTACGCCTTCGGAGGCAGTCTCAGGTTGAGCAAACGGTTCCGCACCGATCTGTGGTGACCACCGCCTCCCGATACCCCCCATTAACCTCGACCACCTCCGAATCGAATGCTACTAATGATAATCTCATTTAATTAAACCTGAACTGTATGCGATACATATACAGGATGTAGCGAATGTAATAAATAAGTTAATTTTTATTTAAACCTTTTTAACATCACAATCGTTTCTCAATCGAACTCCAAATGATTCATTCACGTCATAGATTCACAGCCAATATCTAAAATATCTTCGTTTTGACACACAATGTACTTGTCGTGCGTAATCTGAGCATGTTGTTTGATGTAATATGGAACAGCTGACTAACAGCACTACTGCACTTACATTAATAATTAAATAAAAAAACAGTATTACCTTGGTGAAGCACATTATAGATACGTGTTCCCTTTAATGTAATTTTCAGTACTATCACTACAGTAATAAACGTCGAAATTAGTGGTGAGTTGTATTTTGGAAAGTACAAATTTTGACTAACAAAACGCTAAAACTAAACTAAACGCTAAAACAAAATTAATAAATATATAACTCACTCATTTCTCACTAACATCCTTAATTTAAGGTTTTTATCAGTTGATAGTGTGAATCTATTTGATTATTTTTTTATACCGTGACTAACAGTCTGATCGCACCTTATTGCACTAAGCGCCGCTTACTCAACACCCTATATAAGCACGCGATTTTTATTATAACCATAAATCTATTTTTCCACTGTTTACATAATCATTTTTATACTAAGTTGTCACTGCTGATTTCGAATCGATTTTTTGATAAAACTAATTTATTACATATAAAAAATATATAAATATAGAAATTTGAAATCGATATTGCCAACTTAACGAAACAAATATTTCAGGGATTACTTATAAAACAATTCAACTTGATCGCAACGAACCAACAGTACACGAAATTCAATAAAGAACGTCCAATTGAATCAATAACTACGATGACTAATAATAACAATAATACGGATATACTAATTGAATACGATGACGCCAATGAACAGACATTATTTGCCGCCGAACCCGTCGCTGTAGATGAAGATACAGACAAAAAATTCGAAGAAATAATACAAACGGCTTATGAAACAAGAGACATTGAGAAAGACCAACCGCTCAAATCGCCAGCGAGCGTCGATGACTCTTACATCAGCACCAGTAGCGTAGAAGATTCTATCAAAATATACAACGTGCAGACCGGCGAGATTATGAAGTGTAAACCCGAAGATAGCTTATCAGCGAGATACGGGACCGACTGCAATGACAACGTAGATAACGAAATCTCTAGAGAGGCTGATAGCTCCAGTCCGTGTCGAGATCTCGACGAGGACACTTCAAGCCAAAAAGAACCAAGGTATATAGATGAGCTGGATGAAGTCCTACCCCATCTGCCTAAAGTGAAGGAGCTGGCCAAGAAATTCGTCAGCATGGAGAACCTCAGCGAACCCGTTAAGGTGAAGTTTCTATTGAATTCTTTTATTTACTTTTAATGAATCATTCTTCGTCGGAATAAAAGTCAATATTTAAATTGTAGAACAAATGTTACTTTATAGTCTGCTATGAAATTTTAAATTCATTATCATTTCGTTGTTATAACAAAGATNAAAGTGAAGGAGCTGGCCAAGAAATTCGTCAGCATGGAGAACCTCAGCGAACCCGTTAAGGTGAAGTTTCTATTGAATTCTTTTATTTACTTTTAATGAATCATTCTTCGTCGGAATAAAAGTCAATATTTAAATTGTAGAACAAATGTTACTTTATAGTCTGCTATGAAATTTTAAATTCATTATCATTTCGTTGTTATAACAAAGAATTTTTTTTTTATGATTATTGAATCCGAAGTTCTTTCTTGCGAAATTCTAAGTAAATCACGATCATGAATATCTGAAATATCAAGGATATTAATAACAAAATAAGAGTTAACGATGCGCCGCGGCTTTTTGATAATTCTCCGACATCTATTCTTGGATGCTATTCCACCAGGTGACCCTTACGATCTTATTTAATTTACAGCATTTAAACATAAACAAGTATTTAAACATTGTTACGAAGCTACCGTTTTCTTCGTTTTTTTTTTCGAATAGAATACAACATAATTGTCCATGTTATGTGTGTTTAGTGCGAGTTTTTTAACGTTCTCGATTGCGTAAAAGTTAACTCAAATTTGTATGGAGTTGGAACGTTTGTCTAAGTGCCGCTAGTGACGCTGCTCTCACTGAATACAACAAGTTAACTTTTACGCTATCGAGAACGTTAAAAAACTCGCTCTAAGCACACGGGTAAGTACGTAGGTGCCGAATGCCACCCAGTGACAGGTTAATCTATGTAGACTTGGAAATGCTACAGACTGGTTTGTGCTTACCTATGCCAGCTTACAATACGCCCTATCGGTAACTAATGCATTTTTTTCTGTCTTTCGACGGGAAAATCGTTCGCAAAAACATGCTACCTAAGTAATAATTTCCCTTAAGAAATTGGTGCCTACAAGAAGGTATTGAGGATTGGTATATGAAAAGTACTGCAAAAAAATTTCTTTTACCACGACATCAAATACAAGCTACATTTTAATTTTAAAACATTATATGTGCCATACTAGTTTAGAAGTTATCGTGATCTCGATTACAAACATGTTTTATCTTGAATGAATCACACGTTACCTTATCGTTACTCGTTCCCGGTATTTACACTTTGAATATTATTTTTTTGTAATGTCAGCGATACAGATCTGCTATAAGAGATTAGAACTTCGAATAGAACAAATTCAAATTGAATCCGTTTTATCGAGGTAGACTATTTTACTGTTGGGTTTACAGGAAGATAGCTTCGATCTCACAAAAAAGGTCATACTGATTCTATTGATTCTATTGTATAGGCATCAGCTATGCCACGAAAAAACCTATTTGGTAGAAATTTAAATTGTTTTGAATTTTTTTATTTATTGAATAACCTAATACTTTATAGCAAATATTTTGAATTCGACTTTATTATTATATCACCTAAATAATAATAAGCACGAACTCCTACATAATAATCACAAGGAGCAATTTTATCATTATTTTAACAGCAATTTCTTACTTTCGATCATAATTATACATGCGCCTCTATATTTTTTACTAATACAAATAAACTGGCCTAATTTCAGGTGCCGCAGCCCTACTCACGACGACGACGGAGCAAAGAGAATATTTTAAAGGACACACAAACAAAGCAAGTGTATATGCATAGTCTAACAGCCAGGAGCATTTCAAAAGAGTTTCGTGACGAACTTAAATTGTCTATGCCAACTCCGATCACTGTACCAGGAGGCTCCAAAGAGATCCCAGAAGGAACCGAGGAGGTGACTAAGGAGTCCAGTAGACCAGGAAGTCCGATGCCGGAGCCGGGCACGTTAAAAAATAAATTAGCGTTCTTCGAGAGTTTAAAAAATAAATTTAGCAATAAATGATCTGGTGCTGTGTTAATGCGATCATAGTACAAGTTATTTAATAAGTAAAATCCCACGTCTACAAATATTTTATTTCAAAATTTTAAAATATCCAACTCAGGATCCATAAAGTATCTATAATCTAATAAAATTCTAGCAATGCAGAAATAAGACGCCACTATATGTGGTCACATTAAACTCACATGCCGTCTAACTGTATAGCACTTGTAACTGTACCTACCAATTCGTAAATAATCTACAAATTTATTTCTGTTTTATAATGTAAAAATGTATTTATTACATAAACATAGTAAAAAAACAATCAATACATAACAAATACAGTTTATTTCAGAAATAGCTTTTACATTACATGTTTAATTTCATTATCATTGACATTTTTGGCTTGACGTTTATAAAAGCTGACAGTTCTGACTGACGAGTACTGTAATTAATATTAGAATTACTGCGTGATTTTTAAGTACATTGCGTTAATTGTCTATACAACGGTATTCCGCGACTACAATTTGTTTGTCAAAATAAATTTTGTAGCTCATTACTGTGTGGGTGTTAGGTGCCTTTTTATTTTTCATGATTACAATTATTTCATTGCGGATGGTCACAATGTGCACAGACTGTGATTTAATTAAAAAAAAAAGGTGATTAGACGACTTATGGGCATATGTCCCAAATAGTCATACATGTTAAGCATATTGGCGAATGATTAACAATTTTAGTAACAGCACGATTGAGAAATAAAATAGTTGAACATTGCGTTTCAAAGTGATGATGCGGTCATATTTAATTGTCAAGATCAAGTTTAGTTGACTTAAAATTGCAACGATCATAAAAAAAACTTGACAATTTTTTTTTTTTTTATAATAAAATCACATTCTGTTTCATAAATTATTATTAGGTTACGGTGTATATAACTGGTGCCATTTTGTAATCTTTCACATTTTTTCCATTTATTTAAGTGATCATATTTAAGCTAATGCCAAAGTTGTAAATAAATAGAAACGACAAATGTATTCCTGTTTTTTTTTTTTATATTGTCTGGCACTGGCTCACTCTTAATGGCTGAATTCCTCACACGCCCCTCAAGGCTACTGGCAGATAAGTATACAAAAAAGGTCCTTTAGTTAATTCTATTGGGTTAAATTTCAACAATGATAAAATTCGTTTTATTGGGGCATAAATTCAGATTACTTGTAATCTTTCATTGCGTTAATAGGCAAACTAGCATATGGCCATTCTAATGTTGAGTGATCACCGTCATCATTTGAAGTCGTCGTGGCCTAAAGGATAAGACGTCCGGTGCATTCGTGCTAAGCGATGCAACGGTATTCGAATCCCGCAGGCGGCTATCAATTTTTCTAATGATATACGTACTTAACAAATATTCACGATTGACTTCCACGGTGAATAACCACGGAATAACATCGTGTAATAAAAATCAAACCCGCAAAACTATAATTTGCGTAATTACTGCCGGTAGGACCTCTTGTGACTCCACGTGGATAGATACCGTCTCCCTGCCTATTTCTGCCGTGAAGCAGTAATGCGTTTCGGTTTGAAGGGTGGGGCAGCCATTGTAACTAAACTTGAGACATTAGAACATTTAGAACTTATATCTCAAGGTGGGTGGCGCATTTACGTAGTAGATGTCTATAGGCTCCAGTAACCATTTTACACCAGGTGGGCTGTGAGCTCGTCCACAAATCTAAGAAAAAAAAACATCAGCAATTAGGTGGTGCCTACTGCTTACAACTCTATTCAAGATCGTTGGAAAAGATGGAAATATCAATGAGAGTCATGGATGATAATCCTAAAGCCCAATAAGCAAAATGCGGTGCGATGGAAAAGTATGCAGGGGTCATGTCAAACAATTCTCCAATTTCCCTAATTTTGGCATTTGCATTATTGTATTTAAATTTATTAGTATTATAACACGAATTTTTAAAAGAATCATGTCAACACGACACCTATTTCATTTTGGCCTGCAGTATAAATGTTTAGGAACAATCAAGGAAATACTTGTAATTTACATACCTAAATAAAACAGATATTTCCAACACTGAACTCTAAATTCCACTTACATCTAATGAATACATAGCACCAAAGAATTATTAAACCTGACGCCATGCATGATTCACCCATGACGCCATCATTCAATTTGAAGAGCCATACAATATAATTGGTCTTTGATCTGACCACAAGATGGTAATTAACATGACTAGGTCCATGGGCTGCAATAAAACCTAAACGTTAGATAAGCAATGAGTTTGTCCGTAAAAGCGAATAAACTAATTTATTTTATTAGATACAATCAATAACTTTTTGTTTTGCAGCATAAACATTATGTAGACCAAAAGTTTCTGAATGCTGCTAAATCATCTCTTTTCAAGTATCACAAAAACTAGTAATAAATACCTAAAGTTTTATGAAAAGGTATACTCTCCATTTCATCAGCATATTTCCTTCTGTAGCACCATAAATAGTAATCTATTAAACTTGAATTCGGTAATTCTATGTCTCCACCTTTCTTCTTCAATGCATCCTCTAATCTCTTCTTGATTAATTCTATAGCGTGGATTGAACAACCGCGTATTTCTATTTCTTCTTCTGAGCCACTTTGCAGTAGTATATCTAGGACAATAAAAGTTATCAACGGTGGATGTTTTAAAAGATAAAAATATCAATTGTTCAGGTTAAATGTGATGATGCAGTAAATGAAGACTCCTAAATAAGTAAATGAAATAAAAAGCTCATTTTTACAGTCAATTGGTTTTACAAAACATTAAAGATTTCAACCATATCCCTTAATTGAATATACACATTTTTTATGTCTCTTGTAATTAACACTCACTAAATCTCAGATAGATTATGAGCTTCTTAACCAATCTTGGGCAATAATAAAAAAGTTCAAATTCAAATTATAAATTGAAATAAATACATACCGTTTTTCAATTTTTCCATTAACTCGTCACTATAACTCAATGCTCCAAAATACACTAAAACCTGGGGCACTCTGTAGTCAGCGAACATAGTGATCTTGTCAATATCCTCAAACTCACCCCACGATTTACCACCAAAGAAATTCCACAGATCAGCCACCAAAATCTGTGCTCTTTTGTAAATACCTAACTTTTGTCCTTTGTAGACAGCCTCATCTCTAAACGAAGGGAAATTGTTCACAATAATCTCAAGTAGTTTCAAGGCTGACTTGTTAGCTTCTTTCAAACAAGTCGTAAAAGTTCCATTATATTTTTCAAGTAAAATCGCACCAGTTTCATGTAGCACAGACATTCTTTCCGTAAACAATGGTATTTTAACTTCATTATCCCCTCTCATTATCGTTTTTAGTTGCTCTGCAGTTATCTTCGAATAGTATTCTGGGTTTGTTATATCATAACCTTCCTGAAACAGAGTTAATATACCAGCTTTCATTTTATAACAGCTCTTTTTCCTTAGCTTAAATTCAGTATTCTTTAAAAATAATGCTTGTTTTATACATAATAAAGAATACTGTTGTTATTATTGTCAATTAAATGTGCTTTTGACAAGGTCTAACAGTGCAATAATGTTATCTGAGCACTCAATTTGCATTATTATAATAAATACCTTAATTGCTCTATCAAGGGCAGCCTCCAAAGCATAATACCCAGAATGTCCACCAACAGTCCATTTCCGAGCTCCACTGTATGACCAGAAACAGAAGTTTAACATGTCCGCAACAAACACCCAGTCCACAGCCCTTGGGTGTTCAACATTAGGATGTATACCTGTTCCTGCATCAGGGATTTCCAGTTTACTTGTAGACATTGACGTGAGTATCTATAAACAATGAAGATAATTTGATTGTAAGTAACTGTAAATTAATGTTTATTAGTTGAAGATCTAACACTATTTTTTTTTACCTTTACCCTTTGTCTGAGGATGAACTCACAGCCCACATGATGTTAAATGTTAGTTACTGCATCTTATGATGTCACAATGCAAAAGTTGTCACATACCTTGAAAGATAAAGTCTAAGGTTGTTACACCCTTCAAACCAGTATGCAATAAAGATTAACATGTTTATTGTTTTTCTTTTCTAATACTATTAGCCTTAATAGATTAAACTGGAACTACAATATAAATTAAATAAAGTTTACCTCTTTACATGCTTTATCTAATCCTTCTTCATGTATCTGTACATGCTTGGCATATCTAGCAATAAATTCACCGGCTTTTGCTGGCAGCAAAACAACTTCGTCATCCATGGTTATAAAATGATAGTCTGAATAAAAAGTGAAGGTGGATAGAAAATTTCAATTTGAATTTAATTGTACTAGAGTGATTTACAGTTACAGCTATGATATTCACATTAAATAAAGCAGGAACACAAAAATTTGTTATCTTCAACATCTGTGATTTTAAAAGTTATAGATATCCAAGTGCACTCTGATTGGCTAAATAACTTAAATCATAGATTATACACTTAATATATTCGAGAACTTAAATATAAGTCAATAAAAAAGTTAACGCTAATGAACGATAGAACGGTAGGTTTAAATGTCTATGGGTATACACATAAGTATTGTTAGACTTTTTGGCGGGAACGCGAGGAGTGAAGTTGTGTGATTTGTTTTATTTTGTCTATTTAGTGTTTCTTCAGGTTTAAATGTGTAATAATGGTGGTTTATTAACTGTTTAATATCTGTGAAAGTGCACAAATGTGGGAAAATAAAACAAAGCCGCTGGACGTAACTTTTCGGGGTCCTCAAAAAAGTCCACTTAAAAGTCTCAGTAAATGACCACCATTTTACTGAGATTGTATGTCATCCCATATCATCTCATATCATTTAATTTAATTTCATCCCAGTTGATTAATGTCTCAGTTTAATCATCATTTCATTTCACTCCATATTATCATTTTTCATGAAAATAATACTTAAAATTAAAATAAAACATGACTTAAAGGTCTTAGTTACCTGGTCATAAAATCCTTTTAAAAAAATCTTTACACCTCACAGAAAAGCACCAGAAACAGGGAAGTGTGTTTATTTATCATAAGTTGTGTTCTTGTTCATTTTATGACCCATTTGTATACAAAAATGTCAATAGATATTCAAGGAACGTTTGTTTCTCAAAAAATAAATAAAGTCAGATGGATTCCTGAAGATTATGCTGAAACAAAATGTTTTCTCACCGGTAGTTGGGATGATGAGGTCAACTTAATAACAGTTTGGACTTTTGAAAGTGTTAACGAAGACGAAGAGGTAGAATATCCTCGTGCCCTTACCAAGTATCCAGTAGATGATGATGTTACACAAATAAAATTCACGGAAAAAAACAAAATAGCCGTTTCAATATCTAATGGTGATGTAAAAATACTTGAAATTAGTGCTTATGATAAACAAACACCACTTAAAGAAATATTTTCTTGGAAGTCTTTACATAACTACGGGTGAGGTTCTAGTTTTTTTTAAACTACTAAAAGGTTAAAGCAGTTAAGACTACAATTCACGAAAACCAGAGCATACTGAAGTCAGGTGTTATGTTGTAACTGCTTTGGCACAGCATGGTAACAATAGGCACACACACCAAACATCGAGCCAGCTATCCATATCACTCTCAATGCATTCTACCAGTCAGCAAATCATTAATTACCAATTCTATCATCAAGTAACTTAAGATGTAAATTACGTTATTTGAGTAAACATACTATAAAATGTTTTCAACAATTTATATCTAATATTTTATCAACAATAACAATTTCTGTTCCTTTTTTTCTAATTTTTAAGATGAATTTTATGCCTTTTTAATACAAGAATTTTAATATATACCACAAAATATCTACACCAATGTTACAATGAAACATCAAAGTTTTACTACCTGATATTGTAACCACCAAAGAAAAAAATGTATAATTGTGTACTTTTTGTAATATTCCTACCAATGAAGCTGCCAATCATGTCATTTTCTAGAAAACTGCTACACCATCAGTTCTTTTAAAAAAAACGAAATAACTGATAAGTGTTTGAATTATTTGAAAATAGCACACATAACTAATTCTTAACTCGTAACAAATGCTCTGCAACAATTTATTTTTATAAAACAATTTATTTCAGTAATACAAAATGCTCTGCAACATCTTTGGATACATATGAAGGAGACATAGCTAGTATTGGTGAGGATGGCAATGTGAACATATTGAGTGGCCGAAGGGGTGAAGTCAACCGTACAATCAAAGGGGCTGATAGCTGTTCATTGCATTCCATTTGTTATTTAAAACACACAGAGGTAAATGCTTAATTTCTAACTTTTTGATTAACAGAGAGTAAGTTTTAGTTTTTAAGTATAGTTCTTAAATATAGAATGACCAAATCAAATGATGTTTTCTTCGGTTCATAGACATACATAATGATTCAAAGACAAATATCAAAATTACTTGTTGGTTAATAGAAATAATTAAAGTACAATAAAAATACGAGACAATAAATCATAAAATTAGTTTTAATTACAGAAAAAACGGTATCAAATTTTTAAAATTTTTTATTCATATATTTTTATCAACTCTGAATGAACTACTCGGAAATTCTTTTATCTTATTCTTGATTCCCATACAAAATTGACATCTTCATATAAAATGTTATTATTTTTATTTATTATTCTGATTGTTATAAAAACAATAAAAGTAAAGAAAATATGTTTTCTTCTTTCTATCAAAGAATAAAAAATGTTTATTATTATTTTATGAAATTATAAGCTACATGAGCTGGCTGAACCAGAGGGTATATAAATAAAAGAAACAAATAAAATTTTATTTTTACAGGTTATAACAGGTAACATTCGAGGCCACATCAAAATTTGGGACCTTCGATCTGAAGTAGACAAACCCGCTGCATCATTCTTACTAGCTGGAGATGAGTTAGCCGCGACATGCATCATCAATCATCCAACACAACCTCATATAGTACTAGCAGGCAGTGAATCAGGATCTGTTGCTATTTGGGACCTACGCATGAACACATTTCCTACATCCCTCCTTAGTGCACACACAGGTGGAGTTACCGAAATGCAATTCCACCCAGAAAATCCCCAGAAATTACTAACTTGTGCAGTTTCGGGTGAACTGTGGGATTGGAACATGGAAACAATTACAAAAAGCACTAAAGGACCAGACAACCAGCTGGTATGGATGCCTTTACAAGATAAAAATACAATGATGATTAACTCTTTAATGCCATCATTTCATCAAGCTCTGAACTCTTTAGATTGTGAAAAGGGAAGGATTTTATGTGGAGCAGATAATGAGGCAGTATATTTGATAAAGAATTTGAAGTATTGATTGTCATTATTATGGTATTAAATGATTTTAATGATGAATCCTAATACTACTCATAAAAATAATTTAATTTTAAGAATTTCTACATAATGACACTTTTTTCTATAAGATATATTACTTTTTTTAAAAGAGGTTACAACTTGAAGAAAAATTAAAAAAAACAACAGAAAGATCACGAAGCGCTGTTTTTGCATAGAAAAGAAATAAAACAATGTTCAAATAATATGTCTTTATTTTATTACCAAAGGCGAATACACTTATATTTATTATAATATATTTTTATCAATAATACACCAAGTCAGTCTTTGCATGCCTAGTCAAAGTATTGGTAAAATTTTATACATAAATCGTTCAAAATATATCGTGTTATACAATTCACACTTAACAAAATTTATTTACATTGTGATGTAGAGTATATAATATCATATGAAGGCACCAAATCGAAACAACCATTTATTTTGGCGACGATGATGTAGTAATCAACTAAATTCAACTATGAGTATGACTGCTGACTCTATTAGATTGCTTAAATTGATATTTGAATTCTGAATGACCAATAAAAAATACTACTTGTGAAGTTCTCAATTATCATACATCTTGTGAGAGCGAGTAGAAATTTTTAAACAAAATTTTCAGAAATCATAAATTAAAAAAAAAACCTAGACACGTTAAGCATCAACGCCACCATATTTAAATTTTTATAACGGTAACTTTTTGCAAAAACAACCAAACAATGGCACCGAATCTCTAAGTAACTTAAGGCGCAGCCCCATTCCAAATATGTTAGTCTTTATCAACTAAATTATATAAAACTGTTTATTTGGCATCTCATTCACATGTTTACGCAATGTGTATATTAAAAAGAAACAAAAATATAAAACAGCATACACACTATCTACTTAAAAAGTTGTTCGTAAAACGATCAAAGGGTTAAACGTAAAAAAATTACAAATAATTAAGTGACGTGTGATGTCGTGTTTTTGAAATTTTTACATTGATAACTTATACCACGGAACATTGTTTATAAATAAAATGAAGCACAGCACACAAAATGACCGAATATCAACGAAATTATGCTTTCCTTTGGGGCGTTGAAAAATGTTATGCGTGACGAAATTCGACAAAATGAGTTACATAACGTTCTTAAATCTCTTACTGAGAATATTTGCTTAAAACATATAAATAGGTACAAGAAAGCAAGAAAGCATAATTTCAAGAGGCCACTTTTAGATTAACATTATACTTAATTGATTATAATAATACTTGTGTGAGCACCTTACTAAAATAATATTAAAATTAAATTGGTCCACACAAGCCAGAAGCATCACTTTTGACTTGTCCAATATTCGAAAGTCTTCACAAAAAACTTAAAACAGCATGCTAATTTTCGATTAAATAATAAACACAGCAAAATCTCGAACACCATAATGGAATATAGTAAATCACTACATAGTATAAAACAAAGTCGCTTTCTCTGTCCCTATGTATGCTTAAATCTTTAAAACTACGCAACGGATTTTGATGCGGTTTTTTTAATAGATAGAGTGATTGAAGAAGGAAGGAAGGATTATATGTATAATAACATCCATTAAATAGTGGAGAAATCAATAATAAATTAGTTTCCGAAGCGAAGCGAGGGCGGGACGCTAGTCTCGCTATAAACGAAAATTAAAAATTTTTGACAGTTAAAAGAATGGTCATAAAAATATTTCACTATTTAACAGCAATAATTCAAAGTGCGTCAGTTTTAAAAATTACGCCATTTTCGCAAGGCCAAATGAACCCAATAACAGTCCAATTCTAGTTGTTCTGTATATCAAGTGTGCTGTAATCTGCGATGAGCTTGCGGCTTCCTCTGAGCAGCGGCGAGGAGGGAGGGCGGCACGGTCCAGAGTTGTTCGGAGTGCCGCATCATGGCTTCAGTAACGTGACAGCTGTTGGCGGCGGTCGCGAGCTGCGTCTCCAGGCTGTCTGATTGCTTGATCAGAAGGCTGGAATGGAAACTTGACAAATTAATTCGATTTCCAAATTGAAGAATGTAGAAGTATGATACTCTTTGACAACAGAACCTTAATAATGTTCAAACTTATAATTTCAATTAATTATAGTCGAATTTCCACTACTGCGGGACCACTAGTACATAGATAAAAGCGTTCGTATCTGACCTGGGCGGGAAGAGCGTGGGCGCGATGATCATGGCGACGTTGTGCTCGTTCATCTTGTTGGCGTGCGCGTGTGCGACGATGTCGTTGGCGAGCCGCAGCAGCTCCCGCAGCGTGGCGCGCGCCTCCGGACCCAGCAGCAGCACCAGCAGGTTGAGGGCGCGCCCGCGGGTCGATCCACTCAGCGCTGTAACACCCGGTTATTTTTTTATTTTAAAGGATTTTATGACCTGGTAACTTAGACCTTTAAGTCATGTCTTATGTTAATTTATATTCATATTATGAAAAATGATATTATGCAGTGAAATGAAATGAAATGAGACGAGATAATATGGGATGAAATATAATCTCAGTAAAATGGTGGTCATTTACTGAGATTTTTTCAGTGGACTTTTTGGAGGATCCCGAAAAGTTACGTCCAGCGACTTTGTTTTATTTTCCATTATTTGTGCACTTTCACAGATATCTAACAGTTAATAAATCACCATTGTTACACATTTAAACCTGAAGAAACTCTAAATAGACAAAATAAAAAAGGGTGCGTGTACTTATGTACGCGCGTAAGAAGTTATACTTTATTTTTATTAATTTTCTTTTTTGAAGTGAAACTTCCTTATCGGCGTTGGAAAAAAATTTACCGTCACATTTTTCGGTTACGCGTCACATTTTTCCGTTACGCGCCATCTGTTTTGTATTCATGTCTATGATAATAAAATCCTTTTGTTTAAACTTTATCTAATTTAACTTTTTNATCCATGTAGAAAATACATGTACTTAATGGATAGGCTAATATTTATATGAGTGTTGGACTCCCTACACCAGTTGTGGGGGCGTTAATGATGAGTATCTTTGTGGAGGTGAGAAATAATAATGTTAATTTTAAATGCCCAGCGAAGCGGGCGAATACGGCTAGTATTATATTTATAAAGGGAAAAACTATAATCTTTGTTATTCAATACAGGTAGATTTTCGGATCAGAATTTCCAGGGTCTCCCGCCTAACATACCTAAATCATTTAAAATTTGGAATGGTTCTGGCAATTTCATTGTTATTTTCATTTTATATCAGACGAAGGGAAGAAACTAATGTTTTTATTCAATTCAGGTAGACTTTGGTATCAGAATTTCGAGGGTCCCCCGCCTAACATATTAACATAAGCTAACGAAAAGTCATGTGGCCTCTCTGATGTCAATCCCATAGATCGCACGTTGTTCATTGTTCATTCCACTTGTTCATTTCAATACTTAACTATTAAATATTTTTTTATTTGTTTTTTATTGCGTAGATGTGTGGACGAGCTCACAGCCCACCTGGTGTTAAGTGGTTACTGGAACCCATAGACATCTGCAACGCAAATGCGCCACACACCTCGAGATATAAGTTCTAAGGTCTCAGTATCGTTACAACGGCTGCCCCACCCTTCAAACCGAAACGCATTACTGCTTCACGCCAGAAATAGGCAGGTGGTGGTACCTACCCGTGCGGACTCACAAGAGGTCCTACCACCAGTCAATCTATATTAATAAAGCAATGTCTATTTAAAGCAGATATAAATCACGAACAAAATTCTCCGACGTCTGTGTTTCGGCGATGTTAGGTAAGATTGTTTGGGGAGAAATGGTTTAGTTGGGCGGTGCGATAAAAACTGAGCTACGGTGAAGTTAAAATTGAGTGAAATCAGCTGTTCCCTTCAGGCGTTATAGCAATGAGTGAAAAAAAAAAAATCGATTGAGACGAGGTGAAATTAAATACGGTTTTTTTTTCTCGATAGCAAACTGATGGTTTTTTTTACTTTTTATTCACAGTTCAGGCAGACGAGCATACGGCCCACCTGATGGTGAGTGGTTACCGTCGCCCATGGACTTCAGCAATGCCAGGGGCAGAGCCATGCCACTGCTTACCGCTAGCCAAGCCGCTGCCTACCGCTATAATTACGTTCACTAGAACTAGTGTGGTGGAGGAGCATGTTGTTACCTTCTGTTTGTTCCCGGAGACCCTGAGCAGCCCCTCGTGGTGCGCGCGGGCCCGGAGCGCGCGCGTGACGCAGCACAGCACGCTGGGCGCGCTGCACGTCTCCTCCCACAGGATCATGTCCTTGCGGACCAGCGTCTCCAAGGACACGCCGAACACGGAGCCCTCTGCAATGTACCAGCCCTTATAACACATACTACGAAGGATAACTAGCATTTTTTTTATTGCTTTGATGGGTGGACGAGCTCACAGCCCACCTGGTGTTAAGTGGTTACCGGAGCCCATAAACATCTATAAATGCACCACCCACCTTGAGATATAAGTTCTAAGGTTTCAGTATAGTTACAACGGCTGCTCCACCCTTCAAACCGAAACACAATTCACGGCAGAAATAGGCAGGACGGTGGTACCTACCTGTGCGGACTCACAAGAGGTCCTACCACCAGTATAAGATTATTAAGACAATAAGGTCCGTGATAGAGGATCGTTGAAATTATTAAGAAAAAGCTTTCCTATTTCCTGCTAGGTTTCTCGTACCTTCCTTCCGCTTCTTTTTGGGTGGCTTCCTCTTCTGGAAGGGCAGCGAGTACTTGTCGAATATCGCCGTGAGCTCCAACCACAGTAGCGGCTGCAAGCGCTTCAGTTGAGGCTCGCTTATGCTCTCTATGTCCACGTTACTGTCCGCCTCCGGCCAATCCTGGGAACAACACCCCTATGTAATGCTAGCTACCTATAAATTAACTATTGTGGCAAAAACTCAGATTCTCTTTTAATAATAATATGCTAGCCTTCGTAATATTTTTTTGTTGTTGTTTATATGCTGGCTGCCCCACTCAACCCGAAACGCATTACTGCTACTCTGAAATAGGCGGGGTGGTGGTACCTACCCGTGCGGACTCACAAGAGGTCGTACCACCAGTAAAGACGTCCTACCACCAGTTAATATTTTTTAGAAATCATTGAACATTGAGATCAGTTCCAGCACAATTCTTAATAACCTTAGCGGGAATCGCTTACACGTCACATTCAAATACGTATATTTTACGACACCCGCAATCTATGATGTATAATACCGTGGGGTTATTGACCTGATCATTATAACATAACAAATTTGCAGTACATTGCGTGCATTACAAAACTAAATACGATTACAAAAATATTATTTTACAGTTGTTGTAATGTCGGGAGCCGCCAGCCACATTCAATTTCATCGAAGGACTGGTTTGCCTCTGAACTATCAAAGAACCCTTTCTTCTCTCTGTCTAAGCCAACGGCTGGTGTTTGTGCATAATAGAATATTGATATTCTCGTTTCCTCACCTCGTCGTGACTCATCATCTGTCTGTCCAAGTTGAATTTGTGCTCAAAGCTGAGCGGCTGCTGCGCGGAGACCACACTCTTCGCTCGAGATACGCTAGCGTGCTTGTTGTTGCTGGAATTTTACATTTTCTATTACTATATTTTTTAATATTTTTTGGAAAGAAGCTCCTTATGGGACGATGCGGAGGGGGTACCCTAACCGGGAAAATACGTCCGTAACGTAAAATAATTAAAAAAATAACATATTTTTTTATCATTCGTTGACCACGATCTCAGAGCATTCGTTTGCGCAATACACTAACTCTTATGCAAACAACCGTGAATGAAATGTACCACAATAAGTTCGCACGTTACCGAATGACCGTGGGTTGTTGCGAAGCCTCCAGTTTTATTTTCCTTATACCTCGAATAGAACTTTAAATTAATATTTTTATAATAAGGAGCTTCGTTCCTATCCGGTGTCCCACGACACCACACATATTTTTTTTGTTTGTTTTTTTACTTATTTATTTGGGAAACCAACAGTACAAAATAAAAATATAATATTTAATAAAAAAAATATCTAAAGCAATAACCAAACATGTTTCCGCCATCAAAATCACATACAAGTAGAGAGTGAACAAAGGAAAAAGAAAAGAGAAATTTAGAAATTTAAGTTGTACACAAAGCATTCAGTACTATTTATGGCCCGACATCAGTATTTATATGTTAGTCATAGATCCAACTAATAAGGAAGATAAACGATTTCATTCACATCCTCCTATTAGATCAGCCCTATCATACGCCGATAGAGGACTCACTATATTTAACTCTCCTTAATTGCCAGTTGCCATTGACCAGTTGCCATTGTCATGTCACATGTCATGTCTTTAGGTCTTTAGATAGAAACCACATGTGGTACAATTGAAACCTGGACTCCAGTGAATCGTGGTCTATCATGTGAAAAGGCAGTTCGTTGAGCGATATAGAAAGATATGAATTGAGAATGCAAGAGATGATTGACTTACATGAAGGGATCATTGCCTTTCAGTATAGATCCGTTGATTCGTTCCTTCCCTATTCTCGGCCCCTGGACAGTGCCGTATCGTTGATAGCCTAGCAGTTCGATTCCCTCTGGAAGTAAGTATTAAGCTCTTATTTTATTTAGGGTTTTGAAGATGAGACCACTTTTGTACATATATTTGCATTTGCTTCACTTCTTTCATTGTCCTTGTAGGCAGACGGGCATACGGCCCACCTGATGGTGAGCGGTTACCGTCGCCCATGGACTTCAGCAATGCCAGAGCCGAGCCGCTGCCTACCGTTAAGTACTCTCCACAAGCTCTCGTTTGAAACATGGAAAATCTTTTAGGTAAACTTTTATATATCAGACACGTGAGAACACATCAGTGACCATCTATAGAAGTTGGTTCTATTGCTGAAATCCATTTAGAGCGTGATGCATTCCCACTATGAATACATAACCTAAGTATTTCAAATATTTGCCGAGTGAATTAAAAGGCTTTTATCGATTTTTAAAGCAGTAGTAGGTGTGGGTGTCAATAATTGTACGGTTTACCCTATAATTATTGATAAATGTGCAATGTTTATGGTACTGACCTGTGTTGGTCGCAATGTCCGCCCAGTGCAGGTCGTTGGGCTTGAAGAGTTCGTGCATGGGAAGGGGGGGCGACACGGGGGCGCGGCGCGGGGCGGCGGGTGCGGACGGCGTGCGAGCCAACGGACTGTGCGCGCCTGTACCCGGGTACCGTTCGCTGGAAATGTAAAAACGTCCCAAGATCAAAACGAGCAAAACTAAGTTTCTTTTGGGAATCTTGGAAACATCCACCACACGCGATACTTGAAAGTTAGACCCAAAACTTAAATACCACAATATCTAGTACAAAAACGCCCCTAAGTTATAGTAGTACCGAGGACCACTATCTAGTGTTCACTACTAGGCCAATCAAATTATCTTACGTTCCTTCATTGGCGTCATCACAATTCTCAAAAAATAAACTCTCTTTGTCTCCACATTATCCCACTAGGTGGGTCGGCACAGCGATTTTTTCTATACCATTCTCTTCTATCACCGTCATCTCAACACTTACTCCTCTTGCTCTGATATCATCATTCACGGATTCCATTCATGTCTTCTTCTGTCGACCTCTTCCCCTCTACCTTGCACTATCATTTCCATGCATCTCCTAGTAACATGCATCTCCTCTCTACGCTCCACATGTCCATACCACGCTAACCATCCGCTCTTTAATTTGTAGATTACCGGGGTTACTTTCACACTTCCTCTGATATACTCATTCCTTTATCTTATACATTTAAAAAAAAAAAATACCAATGTTATGCCCTATCTATTTATCCGTGTACTGTTTCCATGCCTGTACGTAATTGTATTCAACATCTCCACTACCTTACAGACCGGAACGCAATTTATCACAGCAGAAATAGGTAGGATAATGGTACCCACAAGTGCAAACTTCGAAAACTCCCTACCACCAAAATATTTCCGTGGTTACAATAAACGTTATCTAGTTGGCGCGTAGTTGGTTGCTTGGTGCTTCGCTGTCTTGCCACTAGAGTGCTGACGGCTGCATTAAAGGATTAGGATTTAGGATGATGATGGGGCTGCCTCGACTCTGCAGCGCATCGCGCATGTTTGCGGAGGCGCGTACCGACGATTTCTATGCCATATTAAGAAAGCGATGCGCGTCCTTGCTCTGCAGGGTAGATGATAGCTCCAACAGCATCCTGGCTATGATATTCTCTAGATTAGATGGACCTCTTCTGAATCATTGCAGAGAGGTCCACAAAATTTGCTCGTAATGCCACTATTGCTATCATATGTAGTATGTATATTGTTTTCTTTTATTACTGTATCCTTACTAACTTATTTTTAAGAAATTGTTACTAACATTTATATGGATCATTATCTGAAATAAAGAATTTAATAATAATAATAATTAAAGCTGGTCGTCTTCACAACTAAAGGTACTCACACGAAGTCGGTGGGTGTAGGTCCGTCGGCCCACTCGGCAGGGGGGCTGCCGGAGCCGCCGCTCGGCAGAGAGTCCAGTGAGTCGGGGGTCGCGCTGCGCGACCGCGGTTCACTACCACTTGAGTTCTGCGAATAATTAACAAATTGAAATATTTCCGTTTTTAGTAGTAGACATAAAGTAATTTTATTCGCGGGATATATGTTCCGTAAATATGCCGTGAATACCGAAGCCGTGAATATGGAAAAGCGCGTTTACAAAGGATATTCGATATTGGAATTTTTTATCAATGTGTATGTACAGATTTACCTATTAGATCCGTGGCCTGGCTGAGCCTTTGCTCGCCCACCTGTCCTGATGCAACTGGAAAGGCCTCCGGGCCACCAGTAATACTTCAATCATAAAAATAAAAAAAGATCCGCGAATAATGAAATCTTTAGCCGCGAATATAGGAATTGGGTCGCATTTTTTTAATCTGCGAATAGTGAAAACACGAATAAAGGAAGCGCGAATAAGGACCTTTTACTGTACTGATTTAGATATATGACTGTGTTCGCGACTCTGGTGTTAAATAGGACACTAACAGACATCGCAACGTTCCCGCCCATCTTAAGACGATTCTGATCTAGATTCAATTGCGTCATAGATCCTAATCTTCTTTTCTTTTTTTTCTCGTAACTATTTCATCAGAGTACGTTTCAGTACGTACCTCGCATTCGCACGACGATCACGAATGTCGTTTAGACGAGACGCGCGCTACATTAGAACATTGCAACATTAATCATATTGTTCATGCTATCAAACGATTCGGCTATGGTCAATAGATCGTTGTAATAGAAGATTTTTACACAGCAGAAATAGGCAGGATAGTGGTACCCACAAGTGCAGACTTCAATAACGCTTTACCAACGAAAGATTTCTGTGACCATAACTATACTGAGACCTCAGAACTGATATCTCAAGGTGGGTGACGCATTTACGTTGTAGATGTCTATGGGCTTCAGTAACGCAAGGTGGGCTGTGAGATCGTCCACCCATCTAACAATAAAAAAAAAACTTCTAGTTTGCATGTGTTTAGAGAAACCTTATGTGTCTTGTATCTGAATGGACCCCATCAACTTTCATCGTGCAAACGAGTTATGGCAATCAACTTGATATCAACAACAAATCGAATGTTAAACGATACGATGATTAGTTAATCGCGGAAAACAAAAATTATATTGTTTAAACATACAAGACGTTTTTGTTGTTGGTTAGAAAGCACGTGTTTGAATGTGAGAATAATTCACACGATTCGATTATATTGCTCGTAGTGTATGAACGAACTTATGAACGAAGACACGTCATTACGGATCCTCCCGATCCATTAACAGGGCTTTCAGGTACCAGGTTTTAAGTATCGGTCACCGTCTCACCGAAGGGCTCGACGAGCGAACTAACCCATAGACACAGCCCACTGAGTTTCTCGCCGGATCTTCTCATTGGATCGCATTTCCGATCCGGTGGTAGATTCTGC
Organism: Bombyx mandarina; assembly: GCF_003987935.1. The sequence goes on along the minus strand of NW_021011706.1, from coordinate 20,318 downwards.
GAAGGACTGCTCTTGCTAGGGTCAGTGTTAGCATCACTCCGGTTTGAGCCCCGTGAGCTCACCTACTAGTTAAGGCTACGCTGAAATGGCCTCGCTTAGGTAGGGAAAAAAATATGAACGAAATCGTAAAAGTCTATATTGAAGAATGCTTTGAGCAGTTTTTTATAAGTGTTAATTATATTTATATTATAAGTTTAAGGGCTCGGATTCTAAACTTGGATCACGATCAACCTTGAGGGATGACCGTGAAGCGGGATTTTAGTACAATTCCGAGGCAAACGCAATACTAAGCGATTATCTCAATTTGTGGTTCAAAGTGCAATCGCCATATACTTATTTAGAGTTGTACGCCTGCTTAGTAGAGAAGATCCGGCGAGAAGCTCGACGAGTTAATACTCAATTTGTGCTTAGTGTGTTTAGTGAAATTGTCCGCAAGCGAGACCGCTACAGCGGGAGTGGCCCTCGTCGTCGGGAGGATAAAGAGACTGGGCCGCGACGTGGCGCTCAGAAAATCCGAGGCCTTGTGGTTTCACGGGCCGCGGAGAACGCCACTTGTCGACAGCCACTGGACGTTTTTTTTTTCTTATTGCGTATTTTACTATCAACATTTGTTGCTGAATCTACGCACATAGAGCGTTCGAAATTGTCATAGCCATAAAAACTCGTTAGTGTTGCGACATTAGGTGAACATAAAAAAAGATTTTCACAGAGATTATCGAAAAGTGAAACTATTCCATTACGTATTAGCGTCCGGACTAGATTACGTAATACCAGTTTTTAGAAAGCTAATAGATTAATGACAAGGCAGTCATGTATGGTGAATGAATTTCGTAGAAATTCAATAGAAAAAAAAAATGTCTTGTATAGTGACTATTATTTGTTATCCTATTATGTAAAAGAGCAAAGGTTAATTGAGAACGATCTTTTTTATTTTCTTATAAAAAGATTTCAAATTGCAACGTCTTCGTAATAGTCTGGATCTATTTATTTTTATAAGTATCTATTCTATTTCTGGAAGGCTGTCTCCGTGAACTTGCAGAAAAGTTAAATTCAATTCACAATCATATTTCGTTCGCAGATAACGGTTCAAACAATAACCATAAGACGGAACTTCTTCACCAGTTTCTCTTATATTGCCGATTTCCATTAGGTAGGTCGTGTTCTGGCTAACATGGAAATAAAAAAAAAAAAATGCAAGGAGGTAATGGACGTGTCACTGAATGACGAAATAAAACAAATCGTTTAAATTACTTGAATATAAAGAGAAATAACAATGTGTGATTACGAAGACATGCGAAAAGATAAAATGACAATCGAACTGAATTAAATTAAAACAATTAAATTTGAGACTACACTAGGAATCGTAAAATAAAATAAAAAATGTTTCTTTGAAGATTATTAATATAAAAATGATACAATTAAAATCGTCATAAATTAATTCAAATCTATAATATTAATCATTATTATAATGACGTTTCTAGAATCTACAGCACGCCTAATCTTTACCATAACAAGTAAAATGAAATCATGATTGTAACAGATTTCTCGGTTCAAGTTCATATAGATATGGGCAAAAATACCTGTTCTCGCGGAAGTGACAACGTACCTGTTATTCCGGTATTTCCGCACAGCCCTACGCTTTATTTCTAGGGCTGCGGACGACAGTAGCAATAATAGTACTTCTATAAGTAATTTTAGTATCAGTATCAATACTGAGTAAGATATTTTAATTTTCGAAATCTACATACCTAGTTTAAATATTTGAAATTTTACAACATTCTGTCGCCATCCATCGATAATTAAATATTTTCCTACTTTCGAAATTCGCACCAGCTTTGATGATAGACACCAAATGTACGCAATGGTAGAGTTAATTTAATGCGAAATTTTAAAGTTACGTAAATTCTGTGATACATTTTTCATCCCACGCACGTTCACTGGTAGACGTAGAGGTCTCCCCCAAGGTTCGCCACAATAACCGTGATATGTAACAATAACGTAACGTGTAACACATTTCGACATTCTGAAAATGAATCAATTATAGATACACTAGCGACCCGCCCTCGCTTTGCTGCGGAAACATTTAATTTTATTATTGTTAGCTGAGTCCCGCGATATTACCCGCGGTTATTGTCGTAACGAGGTTGACGCCGCTAGGCGAAGCTAGTTTAAAAAATTTAGCCTAAGTTACTCCGTATATCATTACTAGCTACCTATCAGTGAGAGTCTCGTCAAAATCGGTCCAGCCGTTCCAGAGATTAGCCGGAACAAACAGACAGACAGAAAGACAGACAAAAATTGTAAAAAATGTTATTTTGTTGTGTGTACCGTATATATATTCATATGCATGTAGTAAAAAGCGGTTATTCCCATATTACAAACAGACACTCCAATTTTATATATATAAATACACAATGACTGATTAAGGAGAATGCGTGAGAATAATTAAAAATTGAATAGCAACAACACACTAGAAATCTGTTCGATATGTCTTTATACGCGTGTGTGCGTTTGTGGATGCCACTGGTGGCTTACTTCAGTGGCTTCAGGTTTTCTAAATCCATTGCACATGTAAATGGTATTGCCTGTTATCAATATCTATATATATATATAAAAATGAATTGCTGTTCGTTAGTCTCGCTAAAACTCGAGAACGGCTGGACCGATTTGGCAAATTTTGGTCTTAAATTATTTGTGGAAGTCCAGAGAAGTTTTAAAAGGTAGATAAATATGAAAATGATCGGAATTAACAATTTTGATTTCCCTTTGATGTGCCCCCCGTCGGACGGATTCCTTTTGTTTGTTTTAAGTTTATTTTATTTGATTGATTGCGATTGAGGCACTACGAATTCTGCCGGGTCAGCTAATAATAATATAATTATTGTTATGTTTTAGATATTATATCGTATTTTTTCATCTGAGCTTCAATATTAACGTAATTATGTTGATGCTGTATTCTCGTATTAAAAATTAATTTAATTTAGCTTCTAGATACAGCCCTTCGTAATGTATGTCAGTGGTGACACTGGGGACTGGTTGTGCGTAGATTGAACTATCAGTTTGAAATTATCTATCAACAGTTGATTAGTTACAATAAATGGGTTCTATGCTTTTTTTTATTAATTACGTGAAATTTCGACGGAACTTATTTCTGAGTCCGTAGTACCGTGCCTATAATATACCTATACATACGTGTGTGCATCTTTTTAACAAATTTATTTTAGGCTTTAACACTAATTCCACCCGTTTAAATATGTATCTAATTTCTAATGACATACTTCCTTATTTCATATTTAGTATGATATTTAAAACTAAAGTAATACTTTTTGTTTAAATTAAATATATTTTTTTCTAAAATTCAATAAATCGGTTCTATCGTAAATATGAAACTCAATAAATGATCAAGCAACGAGGCCAAGGCGATATAGTTTCGTGTTAATTCGCAGTTACATACGATGCGATGCGTTTTTTTCTATGTACGTAATTTTTTTTTATTGCTTAACTGGATTGACGAGCTCACAGCCCACCTGGTGTTAAGTGGTTTCTGGAGCTCATAGACATCCACAACGTAACTGCGCCACCCACCTTGAGATATAATTTCTAAGATCTCAGTATAGTTACAACGGCTGCTCCACCCTTCAAACCGAAACGCATTACTGGTTCACGGCAGAAATAGGCGGTGTGGTGGTACCCGTGCGGACTCACAAGAAGTCCTACCACCAGTAATTATGCAAATTATAATTTTGCGGGTTTGATTTTTATTACACAATGTTATTCCTTCACCGCGGAAGTTAATCGTGAACATTTGTTAAGTACGTATTTCATTAGAAAAATTGGTACCCGCCTGCGGGATTCGAACACCGCTGAATCGCTCAACACGAATGCACCGGACGTCTTATCCTTTGGGCCACAACGACTTGTAAACTAATACTAGCGGATCCGACGGATATCCGGATAACAGTCCGCACGGGTAGGTATCACCACCCTGCCTATTTCTGCCGTGAAACAGTAATGCGTTTCGGTTCAAAGGCTTGGGCAGCCGTTGTACTGTAAAAACTGAGAACTTACAACTAATTTATATTTTAAGATGGGTGGTGGTATTTACGTCGTAGATGTCTATGGGCTCCAGTAATCACTTAACACCAGGTCCAAACCATGTAAGCAATAAAATAAAATAAAAAAAGTAACGCTACGTGTTCAGCATGCCTTAATAGTCCATCGGCTTATCTATTAGTGTCACTAATACACCGGGTTAAACGATCGCCTCTACAAAACTACAAAATGTTTCACGTAAAAATACGTAGCTAGTAAATGAATCTTGATAAAATGATCATAACTAGAACTACATTTACGAATTAATCTCGACGTTATTACCATTATAATATGTACTATAATTTGTAGACGATTCATTTTTTAAATAGTCCCTGATTAGCACAATATTCAATTTAATTTTATATCAACTACTCGTGAGCAGCGAGCGACCTAATTTTTTCTTTTTTTTTATTGCTTGGATCGGTGGACGATCTCACAGCCCACCTGGTGCTGAGTGGTTGCTGGAGCCCATAGACATCTACAACGTAAATGCGCCACCCACCTTGAGATATAATTTCTAAGATCTCAGTATAGTTACAACGGCTGCCCCACCCTTCAAATCGAAACGCATTACTGCTTCACGACAGAAATAGGCGGGGTGGTGGTACCTACCCGTGCGGACTCACAAAAGGTCCTACCACAAGTGAACTTTTAATTATTCAACTTTATTCATTTTGTAAATTTCAACGTTGGAACGCGATCTCAAAAACAATGATTCGATTGTAGTCCACTAAAACAAATATATTTCTGAAGTGAAAACATCTTTAACACCGTTAAAGCTCTGAATATTTTTTGATGAAATTAAATAAATTTTATAATATCTTAATAAAACTCACCCAAACCTCTAAATACGTTCTCAGAAGGGCGAAACCCTTGCAGTTCTCGATTTTTTCGCATATTTTCGATTTCATTGAATCACAAATCATTTTTACAATACGAATCCTTATTTTTAACGGACACTTAAAAATTTAAATTTATAAAAAAACGATTTATAAACATGATTATTAAGTACACTGTTCGAAATTCAGTCATATTTAAAAAAAGAAAAACACGTTTTGGTTCTAATTCATATTTTTTTTTTCAAATTTGGCACCGAAAACTTCCTTCACAATCCAACGATTTGACTGACTTTTTTCAGCTAAGTGTAAACAACTGCACTGTCCAACATTAGAACGAAAACGAAGTTGCGAAAACCGGACGCCGTGCAATTTACGTCTAAATTAATGTGCGTTCGGTTTTATAATTACACATAATAAATTTCATGAAACTTGTATTACTAGAACAATATACATTCGCATTATTCACTAATAAAACGAATTGGGTATAATATTAAATATATATTATCGATTTAAAATCGATAAGAGAATGTTTACAGTTTATTTAGAGTCGCTCACTTAAAATTTATTTACGCAAATAACAAAAATTTCAAACAGCCTAAACGTAACTAGACGTCAGCGTTGAACGAACAAAAAAATGTATCTAACAATTAAACTCGCATTAGAAGCCGCAATGGACACCCGGTTCATTAATGACGTGACCGTAAAATGACAGAATGCATTTCCACTACGCAACCTGAACCTCCAAGCCAAGTATTTAGTTTAACATTAACTAGGCCATATTGGGTAGGCATACACAAACGCTTTTAAGCATCAAATTTGCCATAATCCGTCTTTAGAGCCCGGTTTTGGTACGAGGGTATACGCCCGGGCGGACCGTCTATTTCTACCGGACATCAATAATATATTATTCCGTTTGTGAGGAAAATAGAGAGAGTGAAAAAGAGTAAGTACACTTTATTGCACCCCAAGATTAATTATATTTTCCGGATAACCGGTTTTATTTAGGGAAATCCAACAAAAGATACAGCAGGTATGTTGAAGTTTATTGACAATATTCTTCTGAAATGAAATAGAACTATTATTGATCGAAGATGAAATACCATATGTCGTCATCTTCAGCAATGAAGCTGAAGCTTAAGTTACATTGAAATAACGTCTACTTTTGTTAGATCATTCTTGATCATTCTTGATCTAACAAAAGTAGACGTTATTTCAATGTAACTTAAGCTTCAGCTTCATTGCTGAAGATGACGACATATGGTATTTCATCTTCGATCAATAATAGTTCTATTTCATTAATAAATTGTGTACTACTGATAAAGTTCCATTCTTACTAGGGACCCTAAATCTTTTTCATTGAATATAATTTAATTTCACGTCATTAGATTTGTGATTATCACAACCCTACCGCTGCAATGCCATTAGCATTATGCCGAGCTCGTTATCTACTAGTCACAATGGTCTCTTAATAGAGATGTGTTGTAATGGCGGTAGAAAAGCGATCGGAATTGCCATTAGTTTAAAACACGTTAGCTACGGTGATTGTCGACAAACCGCTACCAAATTGAAATGTTTATCAAGGTTTTTTTTTTCTTTCAAGTATGAGCATTCTTAATTGATTGTTCCAATCAGTGTTAGTAATCTTCGGAAAACTATAGTGTAGCCTTTGAATTTGTAGATTAGTAAACAGATGATGATGATGATGAACTATACAAGGGTATTCAAACCCCGCAGATTGGTACCAATTTTATTAATAAAATACGTATTTGGTACAGAAAAGCTATAACATCGGGTAATAGAAATTAAAACAAGTTTAGTCACTGTAAGTTCTCCGGCAGTTAATTATTACCTAAGTAAGCCGAGTTAATTGTTATCTAAGGAGCGCGCTTTATCTGTCCCTAATACAGTCACTAGATACTTCTGTTTACTTTAAAAATATGACTGCTCTCTTTTTCCCCATACCTGGTCGCCGGTAGCTTATGGGGCTATTCCAGATACTCACGCAACGATAGGATGACGGGTTCAACTTGAGTGAATTTGCTAACACTGTCCCTAGCAAGAGCAGTGTTTCGCTGTATCTACCACCGGATCAGAATCGCGACCTACTGAGTAGATCCGGCAAGAAACTCAGTGGACTATGTCTATGGAGACTGCTCTGTATTCGTCGATACGCTTAGAAATGGTATCTTTTATTTATTATACGACCTATCTTAGCATCGTATCATATCGTGTTTTTTTTCTCTCTAAATACCGTCATTTAACGGTTTATCGAAAAAAAACAGGCATTTAAAATTAGAATAGATCAACCGTCCAAGATCTATATGGGCAGATTTTTAAGATGCATACCGCCACCTACATGCCGACATGAGATCAAAATCCCAATTGTCTTGGATGACGGCCCACCTATTAAACCGGTCTATACGGTGCTCGGTCAATACTTCCCACCTCCAGTTAATAATGATATATTATGAATTGTTATAGTTACAGAGTATAATAGCTGTGACACCTACATACGATCTGTATTCGTTCACATGACAAATTTATAAAAGTAAATAGAACAAATCTAATAAATACGAGCGAACTGTTGTGATACGAGTGATGTTGATTTAAGATAAGTCATTCAAATTTTGATAGAAGACATCTCGATATATAATATCATATATCGTGGCGGTAATGGCGGTTATTCACGATTCAAGTCAGGTATTTTTGTAACTTTACAGAAGTGTCATTTAAAATTAAAAGTTCGGAAAGAATATGACTGTAAGGGTTTTATATAGGTACCACACATTCTGTATTACGATAGTGTGTAGTGTACAGTTGGTAGCACCGGTTGTTCACGCCGCACGTCATATTTTTTTTCAATCCTAAGCTGATGGTCTCGAAAGACCAGCATCGCCGGGTTAGTAAGTGAGCTCACGGGGCTCGAACCTGACGACGTTACTAACACGAACCCTAGCAAGAGCCGTGCTTCGCAAAATCTACCATCGGATCAGAAACGCGACCCGCTGAGAAGATCCGGCGAGAAACTCAGTGGGCTGTGTCTATGGGTTAATTTGCTTGTCGAGCCTTTCGTCGCAAGCGACGGGTTCGACGAAAACAATGACCGGTGCTTGGGGTACCTAAAAGCACCGTTAGTGGATCGGGAGGATGCGAGATACCGCGTTTTGGGCGACATCGACTGTTAACTATTTGGTCCGCAGGATAGGCTATGTAGTTACCGGCGGCCACGATGAGAGGGTTCTCGTGTCGTGCCGCTTTATCGAAATGGGCCGCGAGCAATAAATCATTAGCTACCAATTAACTTTAATTTCTACACATTCCATAATAGGTAATTGCAACCCGTTATACAAATCACCTAAATGACAAAGAAAACTACTTCAGCTATTTGAATGTGGTAAACGTAATTGAAGTTAAATTAAAAACATCGAATTTTTGACTCGTAATACCAAATAAAAAGTACCTTTAATTACAAAGAAAAACGTAGCGTATTAAGCGAAAAATCACTTAAATCAAATGAACAGCCTTCGCTCCTCAATATGGCATGTACCAACCTCTAAGTCCCGGAAGACATCTCTTATATCGGGCTTCCTGGCCCTGGAAGCCGCGCGACGTCTCCTCACAGTCCTGTTAAGCCTCCTGACGCGTCTCCTCACGGCTGCAGCCTGTTCCCTGGGTAAAGGCCGCACCGCCTCACCCAGCTGGGCCTCGGTGACCTCCAGACCAGCTTGGAACGGAGCCGCGAGGGATCCCAGCCCTGCGGCCTGCAACCATTCCGTTTCGAACTCGCCTTCTGTTTCAACAAGAAGAAAATTAAGATTATTCAACCGCTAAACAACAAGAATAAATATGTTTGTCTGTCTCTTTCATATTCATAATCATAATTGAGAAACAAGTATAATCTATATGTTTAAAAATCGATGTGTGTGTGTATTCCCTAAAGACTCCGAAACGGCTGGAGCGATTTAGGAACTTTTTCAGGAATACTTCAGTTTGGCTTCGTGGTATCCGTACAGAGCATTGATACAGTACATCTGATTTTCTAAGCATAGTAGAGATTGGATCAAATTAAAAAAAAATCGGCCAGCAAAGCGGACCGGATTCGACTAGTAATATTATCCACGCTAAGGAAGTATAGCGTTGAAAAAACTGAGATCTATCTTTTTTGATAGTGTTATAATATGTACAAAGGGTTTTTTCGTCTAACACCCTCCATAGTATAGATAAAATACAGTATTTACGTCACTAAAACTTTGTTATTGCCCATAATAATGACATCTACAGGCGAAATAATATACAAACAAGGGCTATTCTTTGATATCACCGTTAATGGAGTTTATGGCTCCGATTTACACATTATTTTTAATGGCATATAAACAGATAAATTAACAGTTTACTTTGTTCAAAGTACTACAACAGTATGCCATTGTCAATACAATAGATACTAATTTATAGATATAGATACTATGTACCACCACTCATAGATTCTTGTACTTAAGTTTAATGGAGTATGTATAAGATGTTTCACATCCCTCCAAACCAAAGTGCCTTGCAGTGAAACAGCTAAGACTGAAATCCAACCGAGAGCCCGCTACCGATGTGTTTAAATAACAAATTAAATAGCAATTTACAATTATAATGTTTTTTGTGCAAGTGAATAACCTTTTTCGTGCTTTTTTTTATCTACGTACAATAGAAACATGACTTACAACTTTTTTCTGACGCTAAATTAAAATACGACAACAAAAAATCGAAGGTCGTAGAACCGATCCTCATACAGAGCGATCATAGATAAAATCTATATTAATTAAAAATGAAAAAAAACTATATTTTTAAATATACTCTTTGGTAACCTTTTTTTTTTTTTTTTTAACGCTGGGGAATCCATTTACGGATACCCGGTCGCTGCGCAACTACATAGTGGCAATGGCCGCCGTGATATACATGATTTTCGCGCGCATATGGCAAAATTTATGGTTAGCATATGAAATAAATTTTAATACAGCGTAAACATAATAGTGTTGCACATTTTTTTATGAAAATTTTGTCAGTTTAAAAACAATGAGCATTTTAGACACCAAAAAGTAAGTTTAAATCCCTCTCTTGTGATCAAGGTGTAATCTACATTGTTGGTTACCGCGAGTTATTATCTCTGATATAAGAAGACTAGTTTTAAATATATCTACTATCTCATTTTCGTTGAATATTTTTTACGAACTTAATAAAATCCAAAAAGAAGTGTCTTCTATAAAATGTCGCTGATGCTCTGAGCGCCAGTGCAACTGCTTGCTAAATATAGGAGTTGAGTCAGTCAACAGTTGAACGTATCTTGTTGTGTTTTAGTTAACTGTCGGGTCTGCCTGGTTTAGAAGCGGATATATTTGATCAATTTAACTTGCTAATATCGTAACAAAGAAAGGTTTCGACTGAAAACAAAAAAAATCTTTAAGTATAGCAAATTCGGAGTTTGTTCCTTTGCCTATATTTTATAGTTTAGTAGGCGTATTATAGTGGACATGTTTATGGATAGCAAGTTAAAATGTTACGACAAAAATATGAATGAATTTTGAAGGTATATCCGTGAAAAAAATAATACAATATAATTTAATGTAATATAATTTATTCCTAAGCGATACTGTTCAATTTAAATAACACTGAAAATTTTTTCAACAGATTTCTATAAACTTTGTGTCATTAATTGTCATTGTTAATTAAATTGGCTTTGATTTTTGTTCCTTTTTTTCTTTAGACAATTCAATATCTTATGTAATTTTCTACAAATTTTATTTTACTGTATCTGCCTTTAGATACTTGTAAAATTAAACACTAGACTAAAATATGTAGGAAGTCGCGTGCAGCGTTAGATTATTTCTGTGCGAGCGGTTTATTTCGGATGCAGGATGTATCTACGCTCTCAAATAAGCTTGTGGATAAATAAACACGAAATGAGGTCTTTCCAACAGGAAAATGAAAATTAAGCATCTAAATTAATCCTAATTTAGTAGATTTGTGTTATTAAATTGTATTTGTGAAATGAGAGCACAAGCACAAGTAAGAACTTCAATTTGCCAAATGAGAGCACAAGTAAAAACTTCAAGCGGGTATTGCATAGTTATTTATTACTGAAGCAAATTAAAAAAACACGTGGATGAATCTGGATATACAAAGATGTACAAGGATTAGAGATGGCCTACTATGGAATTGGTGCTCTAGAGTTATTAAGTTTTTTTTTATTTATTTTTTATTGCTTAGATGTGTGGACGAGCTCACAGCCCACCTGGTGTTAAGTGGTTACTGGAGCCCATAGACATCTACAACGTAAATGCGCCACCCACCTTGAGATACAAGTTCTAAGGTCTCAGTATAGTTACAACGGCTGACCCACCCTCCAAGCCGAAACGCATTACTGCTTCACGGCAGAAATAGGCAGGGTGGTGGTACCTACCCGCGCGGACTCACAAAAGGTCCTACCGCCAGTAAATTTAGCACTTACGAGACAAAGAATGCGATTTAGTGTTACAGAACGAATCGTGTTCAGAATCAACGAGTTAAATAAGTTTAAAAATAATACATAATAATACATTTTTCCTATCAATAAATTGTTATTACTTTGATGTTCGTTAAGTATTACAAAAAACTAACAACATCGTAGAGGTCAAAGACACCATAACACTTTTAAATGTTCCTCTTTTTAGAATTTCCGTGATTCGGAATATTTTAGTCAAAACAGCGACGAGATTTTACTGTGAAAGTATTTAAATTTTATTGAGCCGCACGCATCCTACAAAACTTTAAGTTTGTTGAGTTTTTATTGATAACTTCAAAACTTATTTGTTCTTAACGTGGGTTTTAAAGGAAGAAACAAAATTACTGATAGATATGTAATGATGATTGAACATTTATATTTTATTTATTTTATGTCTCATTCTAATGGTCTATCGGAAACTTATACATAAACATTTCTGAAAACTAAATTATTATATCTAACTCAAATAATTTTATCTTGACTTACTATTTAGGGACTGAGTAAACAATGGCTGGGCGATTTCAGCTTTGGCATATTCTTAAATGAACTACATAGGGGAACAAGCTGACGGCCCGTCTGGTGATAATGGGTTATCTATGACTGCCATTGCCAATCTTTTGACATGACTTGAGACAAATCGAAGTTAGCTGTAACGGTTATCGCACTTTGAAACTGGAACGCATTATTGCTTGGCGGCAAAAATAGCCAGCGTTGTGGTAGCTACTCATGTGGACTCTAAATACGTCCTGACACCAGTAAATCATTCGTGTCGTTCCCTACCCAAAGTCTCATCTCCAAACAAAGCTCGCATAAACTTTATAACGGCAAGAGCCAAATCAAACCTTCTTAGTTTTATTTCCCTTCGTTGGCAATGTGCTCGAAATAAACCAAACTTATTGCAATATGAGACAGTACGATTAAAACAGAGATTTGCGTAAAAAAAGCATTTAATGTTATATTCGTAATATAAGACATTATCGCAACACTCATTTAAGTAATCCGTACAAATTAACCCCGATCGAGTTGATTTGATGGTAGTCATTACTAGTAGTAGTAATTACTAGTAATCGATATATATTTTTGTCCATATAGTAGTAATTTGTAGTGATTTAATTGTTATCAACATTTAACTACTTGTACTAATCACAAAGATTACAATGGTTTCGTTTTCATTAAGCACAGTTAAAACCTACTATTCATTCAACATCCTATTTACTTCTTTATTATAAAGGTATTATAATAAAATAATTGTTAGTCTTCATTGACCACAAAAACTTAACTTTAGCTCAAAACTTCCACATCTTATTTGTTTTGTGTGTGTATGTGTGTGTTAAGGTAAACGGGAACACACACAAAATATGAGAAGAACATTCGGATATTTTAGTAATACAAGCTCTAGCCGGGAATTGAACCCGGTTGTCGTGCTTACTCACCACTGTACCAACGATACTAAAAAACTGTTTTCTTTTTAGAAACTTAGCATTATTTCATTATTAAATCATATCGAGCAAGACCGAGGGACTGCTGATTAATAGCCTTTGCAGCAGGCACTAGGAAGGACAAAAAAAAATGTAACGATATAAAATGTATATAATGATAGTTATGTGTTGGATTTTTTAAGTTACTAACATAGATTGTAAGTAATTCTTACTAACAAAATGTTATGGTTGTCATGGAAAACTGAAATAAAGTATAAATAAATAAATTATAATAATAAAAATTATAAACACGTAATTATTAATCCTCCATAACTCAACTTACCGACATTATATATCGCGCGGAAACGACACAAAGCACCCATGACACACATAAATATTTATTTGTATTTTCACAATTTCTACTAAATCACAATCCGTAGTGCACTTGCAACACTGAACTGAATACTAAATAAAAACAATACAGTTGCCAAAATCAATAACGTACCTATCTGTGACGTATATTTTTTTTTATTCGCACTGGGCTGCCAGATTTATTATTATTATTTTACTTGGAAATTTTTTGGTGAACGAACGTTTAAATGCGCATTAAATAATAATGACTTTTTTACTATTACTTATTATTGACTAATTGATTCGACACAATTAAGGAAAAGACAACAATATAATCTTCACTATAATCTTAAGGTTATACTTATTTGTACATTTGTATTTCATGTAAATATATATATCACGCAAAAACTGCAGCGTCCAATTTCATTTTTTTTTTTTGTTGAAAAGTTTACAATTCTATCAAATATATTGATTTAATATATGATCGCCACGAGAATGAGAGCCAGAGATGTACAATCAACTCGACAACCAATGTAAAGGGTAAGCTCCCGTTTCAGTAACACCGTTTCCGAATTTAAGGCAGGTGGAATTGTGGGACACAACTGAATTGTGAGACAAGGTCACGTTAAAGTGGCCTTTGAGGCCAACGAAACCACACTCAAGGTCTACTCCATGTGAATAGCCAATTTATTCTGAATGAAAGTCCGTATCTGCATGCGTACCATCGATTAGCATTTGTTTCAAAAGACGAAACAAATAGTTAGTCACTCAGAAAATATTCAAAAAATTATAACGAAATGTCGAATGAGAATACTAAGGTTCTTTCTGCGGTAAAATTGATTGAGAAATGTACGACAAGTATTAGTGTGTATAATTATTTAAATTATCATTAAAGATTTATGTTTTTTTTTCTTTTCATGTTACAATTATCAATTTTCTCGCTTTTATTTATTTATTGCTGAGATGGATGGACAAGCTCACAGCCCACCTGGTGTTAAGTGGTTACTGGAGCACATAGACATCCACAACGTAAATGCGCCACCCACCTTGAGATATAAGTTCTAAGGTCTCAAGTATAGTTACAACGGCTGCCCCACCCTTCAAACCAAAACGCATTACTGCTTCACGGCAGAAATAGACAGGGTGGTGGTACCCACCCGCGCGGACTCACAAGAGGTCCTACCACCAGTTTCGCTTTCCCAATACCAATGCGTGCTAGCGCCAAAAGCAATTTACATTTTATAAATCCTTAAAAAAGAACCGTCTGCTAATGTATCCCATATTGGGAGTTCGTCTAACGGTAGCACATAGCCTAAATAGTTATAATTGTATGCATTTATAACCGCGTTTGAAGTGTTTATGAATGCAGTACGTAACATAAAGCAAGACGTGTGTTTTAAAAAACAAAATGGCGTCACATACAAAAATGTCGGAGTTTTTTAAATCACATCCGTATATTGGTGTACTGGTAATTGAACTTATAAAATAAAAATTAAAAAAACCCGGTACTTGTTAAAACTATATATAGGGGTGAAACGCGACATTTCGCTTAATACGCGACATTGACATTTTTTTTTTATTGCTTAGATGGGTGGACGAGCTCACAGCCCACCTGGTGTTAAGTGGTTACTGGAGCCCATAGACATCTACAGCGTAAATGCGCCACCCACCTTGAGATACAAGTTCTAAAGTCTCAGTATAGTTACAACGGCTGCCTCACCCTTCAAACCGAAACGCATTACTGCTTCACGGCAGAAATAGGCAAGGCGGTGGTACCTATCCGCGCGGACTCACAAGTGGTCCTACCACCAGTAATATTTGTAATTAAAGGTCCGTTTTATTTGGTATTAGCATCAACAATTCGATGTTTTTAATTGAACTTCCATTACAATTAACCCCATTCAAATACTGAAATTTTTTTTTTGTTATGTATTTTTTTCCAAATTTAAAACTTTCTTTTCTTTCTTCTTTTAGATAATTTGGCTCCAACGCCTTTGGCATTGATTTTGCCAATGTCAAAGTATTTACAAAAATGACAGATGCTTAGAGAGGGAAAAAATTACTAAATCTAAATACAAATAAATTTGGTGGGTTTTTCCATACGCGAATCTGTGGTTTCAAGAACAGCACAAACAAATATATGTTAGACTAACTACTATAGAGATAAATATTATTAGCAGATAAAAATTTACACAGAATATTTACATGTTTAGCATAGACTAAAGTTAATAAACAGTTAATATTAATAGGCCGGGGAATGTCATTGGGAAGGATATCATAAAGAGGGGATACGATATTGGGGCAGTCAAAGAAAATGTGTTAAACTTTAAATGGCTCCCCTGTAAATTGCAAAAGTGTTGCTTAAAACAAATAGATTTTCACATCTCGATATATTTATCGTTACTGCAGACGCTGGTAACATCATACAATTGTATACGTGATCTCTGCACTCGATGACTCAAACTACGCGAAATTACGATAAGTTTTATGAATAATGCACATCTCTCCCTCTCGATATTCCTTTAGTCATAGGCTATGCGACGTCAAATGTTCACTGATTATCGATAAATTTATGATCCGACATCTGATAAATGCTGATTCAAACTTCTTACGCAATCTGTCGCTATACGTTCAAAGAAGATCCGCGGTCTAAAAAATTGACACGAAGACCGTATAATGCTACTTACAAACGTGAATGAAATACAAGAAATACAATGCGTGATCTGGTTCGATGATGCCTGTCAAGAACTGAACAAGGAAGTCAGTGGGTTACGTCCTAATGGCCACGTGTTTGATACGAGATTCATTACATTCATCATTACCATAGTGCAACAGTCGGATAAGGCAGTCGGAGATATTTGGAGTGTTTTTCTTTAGTTCTCCTAATTATTTTTCTAGGTAATTTTTGGCAAAGGGTAGACGAGTCTAAGTAGCTTATGATATGCCATCGGGAGTTTTGATTTTTATTTAAAAAAATACTATTTTGTACATATTACGCATGTTACAATGTTTTTATAATAACTTGAAAAGTCCTTAATTCAAATTATAAGTTTTCGTTACAAATATTTTAATTCAATCTGTTAAATGTATTCGTAATGCAAACAATATTGTGCTGAAAGCTTTTCGTGCTCCCAAATTGATACATTTTCTTTTACCAAACGATCCCAACAACATACAACACCGACACAAAACCTCATAACATTTATATGACATGTGTAATAAATATGGGTCCGAACTAATGTTAATATTTGCTACTCTCATCTTTCACTTCTACTGTACTTAGGATATTATTGTACACATCCGCGATTTATTTTTAATACTGTTATTGACTGTTAAAAAGACGTAAGTTTCTGGACACAGAAATAGCCGCACTACGTGTTCGTTCCGTCAAACGATGACGTTGACAGACATCAATAATGACAGCGTGACAGCGGTGTAACGTCACGTCGCGATGACGTTTCTATTCAAACGTCGTGCCGCGTCGCGCGTCGGACTGCACTGGGCGGGCGGCGCGACGCTCCCGCCTTTATTATGGTCACGTATTTATAGAATCATTCGAAATTTATCTCTTTGGAAAAGCAGTTTCGGTGTTTCCGTGGTCGGTAAACAGAAAAAATGCGATTTTAAATAATTTACGGTTACTGATGTTGTCTTTGTTAATGCTCCTCAAGGTTTCTGAAATAGAAATACAAATTCTATTTGTCTTTTAATAGAATTTTAAACCTAGAGATCAATGTGAGGTGCTCTGTGGCTGTTTGTTGGAAGAACTTACACCTCTGCACCGGAAATTACGTCGTTTCCGAAATGCATCGCGTCTAGACAGACTATTTTCGTTCTTTCGCATGTTTTTTTTTGTCATCAACATATTTTTAAACCCGCATTGTGTCATACGAACTCTCCTGATTTTAATTATGAATGAAAAATATTTGAAATCATATTTTAGACTGCTATTGATTTACGAACGACGTATTGTTTTAAAAAACATTAATTGTGTCACAAAGCTGTTACTGGGAAGAATAAATTAGATACCTTCTTCTTCACATACTTGTTAGCAGTTTTCATAGTCAAAACTGAAAAATAACGCAATCATATCGATATTCATCGAATCTATATTTATGGGTAAAAAAAAGCGCGTGATCAATCACGCAAGCAACATCACATCAAGAATGCTGACGCTCAATTTGCAAGAATAAACTTTATGCATTTTAGAATAACGACTACCTTTGAAGGACTTTTTATTACTGATGGTATATTTTACGACACCCGCAATCTGTGATGTATCAGATCGTGAGGTTATTGACCTGAGCATTATATAACAAATTTGGAGTACATTGCGTGCATTAAAAAACTAAATACAATTACAAAAATATTATTTTACAATTGTTGTAATGTAGGGATCCGCCACCCACATTCGATTTTATTGAAGGACTCGTTTCACTCTGAAGTATCAGAGAAGTTACTTTACTGGTGGTAGGACCCCTTGTGAGTCCGCGCGGGTAGGTACCACCGCCCTGCCTATTTCTGCCGGGAAGTAGTAGTGCGTTTCGGTTTGAAGGGTGGGGCAGCCGTTGTAACTATACTGAGATCTTAGAACTTATATCTCAAGGTGGATGGCGCCATTGCGTTGTAGATGTCTATGGGCTTCAGTAACCACTTAACACCAGGTGGGCTGTGAGCTCGTCCACCCACCTAAACAATAAAAAAAGGACAATAGTATTCGGTTATGTTATAAGAAAGTGGTTGGCGATGGTCTTTAAATATCTTGCGGTCCGTGCCACGAATGACCGAACACTGTGGAGGAAAGTCACATGTGTTCACGATCCTCAGCAGTGAGTAACGATGGAGAAGAACAAGAATTGCCCCATAACAGTTACTGAAAACGTGTCCATTAAAAAAAACTTTAGTTTTTACATGAATAATGTTTGTCTATAACCGAATTAGTAAATCATCTCAGAACTCACTCAACATTACTAGAAAAATTAAATGGTACCTATCCCGAGATTGAACGAGGACTTAAACAAACAAAAACAACTCACCTTTTGCCGTTCGAAAAGTGAACTCCTTCGAATTAAACCTCAGAATCACAACCATTTCTATATAATATACACAAGAGATGTTCAATTCACGAACGTTGGACACTTAATGAGTCCGTGGCCGCCGCAGACAGTCGTAGATGTTAGATAACAAACCACTTAATGTTATGTTAACGAGCATTTAAGAACTTCGTAAACAAATAAACGCATTAGGACAGCTCGAATAGTTTCGTAGGAAAAAATAGATAATTAACTTCTTAGAATTTTTCGTAAATTTGTCACTAATCACTAAAATTATTTTGCGGAAGAGTACTTAAAAGATTTAATGTCGATTTTTTTTTCTTTTGTTTTCTATATTAAATGCAAGTAATTGGTTTTAAACGAGCGATGTGTTCATGTCCCGTCTGGTGTTAAGTGGTTAAAGNCAGCTCGAATAGTTTCGTAGGAAAAAATAGATAATTAACTTCTTAGAATTTTTCGTAAATTTGTCACTAATCACTAAAATTATTTTGCGGAAGAGTACTTAAAAGATTTAATGTCGATTTTTTTTTCTTTTGTTTTCTATATTAAATGCAAGTAATTGGTTTTAAACGAGCGATGTGTTCATGTCCCGTCTGGTGTTAAGTGGTTAAAGGAGCCTAACCGACAAATTGAATCGCGCAACCAGCCATATGACACGAGCGTTAAGGTTCAATTTAAACGTAATGTTGATTTCCACAAAAAAATATACTTTTTTTTTATAAATTTAATACAACAAAGTAATTCACTTACGCAACGCTATTAAAATACGACGTAGTTTCATAATAATCCATTAATATTGAGATTTTCTCAAAAACACAACTTCTCATAATGAGAACTGCTTCTAGACTGCGAATAAAATATGCAAAACAAGATAATAAAAAAAAAACCAGATAAATCTATATTTTATCTACACATTCCTACAAGTCAATCGTGTTTATATAAAAGAGGAAAAAAAAACGTTTTAAAAAAATCTGAATCGCTAATGTCAAAGTTATGTTAATGAATCAGTTTGGCAAAATTATTGGTCACCGCCACTCGAGGTTTATTTAAAGTCAGACGTATCATTCGAAATCTATGAGGAAAGTCTACGGCATATTTGGATTCCGTTTATATGATCTATGTTCCATGGGAAGTGCTCTGAGGAATCATTCAAGATCATCCATTCACTACCACCACCTGCCATTAGTGCAGAGTCCATTGCTACTACCATCTCTGGAACATGCTCTGGGTCACAGCGCTTCCGCAGACCACGATATTCGTTCAGGCATTAGATTTGAAAGCAGCTTTTAGCGCTATGCAGCGATTGTAGCTATAGCTCTCATGCGCAAAAGTCTTATCAGTCGCATCATTTCCTCGGATCCGAAATAGGCGATAGTAATTTTGTTCACTATTGCGGACTCACAACATTCCCTACCACAGCATTGAACGCACCAGCTAATCGATAAAAACAAAACCTGGTATTTTAGATCCGTGTACCGATGTACGTTAGGTAACTGCTTAAATAAATAAGTGAATAGTAAACAAAATAGGACCTCGTAGTAAACAAAATAGTTAACAAATCTTGAAATTTAAAAACTGCGACATCAAATTACTTAATTTTTTTCAATTTTTTTAATTGCTTAGATGGGTGAACGAGCTCACAGCCCACCTGGTGTTAAGTGGTTACTGGAGCCCGTAGACATCTACAACTTAAATGTGCCACCCACCTTGAGATAAAAGTTCTAAGGTCTCAGTATAGTTACAACGGCTGCCCCGCCCTTCAAATCACCTTCACCCTTCACCCTTCAGAAACAGGCAGGGTGGTGGTACCTACCCGTGCGGACTCACAAGAGGTCTTACCACCAGTAATAAATCAGTGAATACAAAATATTTTTAAGCAGTTGATATACTAATTTATACGTTATTATTTTAACCAGCAGTTTTTTAATTGACTTTTCGATTTCTTCTAATGCTCAGTGGGCAGATGAGCATACGGCCTCCTTGTTGGTGAGTGGTTACCATCGCTCATGGACTTCAGCAATCCCAGGGGCAGAACCAACCG